>CATIWR010268702.1:0-72490 GCA_949677035.1 Omphalea diandra | reverse complement strand
ATAAATTTTTTTTTTCATGTCTCTCTCTTTTCACTCTCTGTGTCTTTGTCTCATTTAACATATATATATATATATATATATATATATATATATATATATATATATATATATATATATATATATATATATGATTAATGACTCCCAACATTAGTTTCCTCTCTATTATATAGAAGAATCTAATAAAGAAATCTTGTGACATTAAAGGCCTGTATCATAAAATAACAACCCATGTGTTGCAAAAACATAAATAGAACATCTATGTCTAATTGTACATTTTATTTTTTTGCCATTGCAGCCTTCTGATTGAATAAAATATTTTGTTTTCAATAATTTTTTTTCCCAAATGAATATTATATGAATTCACATATTTATGTTTCTTTGATGGACCTCATGCAACTATTCATGGGAGTGCATAGATCACGTTCTTACTAGAGAACTTAATTAGTTATGTTGTTTCACATTGAAAGTGCATAAAATACAAGAGTATATAATGGTTTGAATTTAATTATCTAATTAGTTAGTTCTAACCTTTTTAGTAATAGTTAATTTAAACTCATTCTAATCCAATCATTCTTGAATTTTGCCTCTATTTAATTTTTGTCACTTTTATCCTTTCAATTCTCAAAATTCTGATATAAATTGATATAGTTAATGTTTGTGAAGATTAATTAATTATGCTGCTATCCGTGGCATGCAAAAGATGAATTCTTATCACTAGAAATTATTAGAATTCCTAGCAACGGAATGGAAAGATCAAATGAATTAGTCTACTATCAAAATCAGATACTTGAGAGATGATCAAAGAAGGAATTAAAAGAAACTTCTCAGAAGAAGAAGAAGAAGAAGGGATTAAAAGAGGGGAAAACTTAAAATGCGTTCACTATCATTGAAACATGCGTTTAGCTATATATATATATATATGCAGAACAATTGAAAAGAAGTCAAAAGTGATAATTAATATAGTTAATGTTTGTGAAGATTAATTAGTTATGCTGCTATCCGTGGAATGCAAAAGATGAATTCTTATCACTAGAAATTATTAGAATTCCTAGCAATGAAATGGAAAGATCAAATGAATTAATCTACAATCAAAATCAGATACTTGAGAGATGATCAAAGAAGGAATTAAAAGAGACTTCGAAGAATAAGAAGAAGAAGAAGAAGAAGGGATTAAAAGAGGGGAAAACTGAAAATGCGTTCACTATCATTGAAGCATGGGTTTGGCTATATATATATGCAGAACAATTGAAAAGAAGTCAAAAGTGATAGATGAGATTATTCTGAAAAGTGCTTAAATTTTTCAAAGTAGAAGAGCTATATATTCTTCCTTCCTGCTTCAATTTTTCAAAAAAAAAAAAAAAAAGGAAAAGGAAAAGAAAAACCTTGCCCAAGATGATCATCAAACACAAATCTTTATTTGTTTCTTTGAAATTTATTAGGATCTGCAACTTGAAATTTATTACAATTTCTTAAATAAAAATTTTTCAAAATCCCAAGCCAAATATTAAACAAAAAAATATCCTACAGTTCAAGAGAGACAGATTTATTAAAAATCATATAGCTCAAGTTTTAACTAGTTTAGTCACTAAAAGAAGAAGAAGAAGATGAAATACTTCACTCCAAATTGAAGTGAAAGGCCATATATAGTCACATAGCAGAAAATATACAAGACATTAGACCATGAGTAGTCACTTTTATTCATCCCTAACTTAACTCAAATCTCTCTCTCTCTAATAGGGAGGCCTCCATCCATATCCTTCAAGGTTCAATTGTCCCCCGTTAGGCACCAAATTTGGTGGCAAATTATACACTGGCGGAGTTGAAGCTGCTGCCTGATGATCCCCTATCCCCCCGCCACTACCTTCCCCACCACCAAGCTGGCCTTGCCCTCCACTACCACCACCCTCCTCCTCCTCCTCCAGTGGCAACCTCTCATAAGTAGCATTCGAAAACGTTGCTGCAATCACCATAACAGGCCCAGACGCCACCAATGATCCCACCACACTACCTCCCACTACTTGCCCTTGTCCTCCAGCTAAATATATAGTCAGTCCTGTCGCTCCCGGTGGGGCTGGTCCAGGCAAGAACGCTCCTGTCAGCGACAAAATCTCAAACCTACCATGGAGTGCCATGACAGCTCCTGGCGCAGACGGTTGCTTAAGGGTTACATTAGTAACCATACCGCTTCCGCTTAGGACGCAAACCCCTCTTTGCCTCTTTCTTGCAAAGCAAGCTAAACTCTCGGCCACATCAGACCCATTAGCTATTTCCATTACATGACTTTTGAGAGCATTAGGGCTATCTCTGGTGACGAAAATGGGAGGTTTAGGTTTGTTCTTGGATCCCGGTGGACGACCTCTAGGGCGGCGAGTGGCGACTTCTATAGCGCCTTCTTTAGGGTCATCACTGTGATCTCTTTCTTCATCTTGCTCGTCTTCCCTCCTACCGCTGTCGGTTATATCTCTATTGCTGTTGGACATGGATATACCTAGATCTGGTTTCTTCATAGGAGATGATGAGCTGGTTGATGCGTTCATTCCGGGAAGACCCACTTGCCCGGCCCACCACCGGTTCGCCATGGCTGTTAACAGAAAAGCAAGATGACCACAAGAAACAAAATAGTTTTTTTACCAGAATATATAGTTAAGATGATAACACTTCCTTGTCCATATAAACCCTAGACATATTTAAGCAGCTATATATATATATGGATCAAAGAAGAAATCGCAATTTTGTAGAAGCAAGAAAGAGAAAAAAATGAGCAACAACTTCTCCTCTTTACCAAAGCAAGAAGAAAGGTAGAACCTAGTAACTGTGAAGAAGCTTAGAAGTTGAACCTAGGAGTAAACGGAGAACAGTAAAATATATCCAGAGAGAGAGAGAGAGAGAGATGAATATCTGTGTTACAGTATAAGATTGGAGGTTTTATGGAAGCGTGTGTTTGTTTGCCTTGAATTGGGGTGTGTCAAGATCTTAGGGAGCTGTGGTTTTTTGTTGTTTTCTTTCATTGAAATGAGGGTGGGTTTGTGGGTTGTATTATATTTCTTTATTTATTTAGAAATGAGGAAATGGTGATGGTGTTCTGAGCTCTCCTTCTTAGAAATTAGGGTTTTTGAATTAGTGTGGGGTCGAGAAAGTGGGATTCACGTCCTTCTTTTGTGTTTTTTTTTATTGATTATGGTCCGTTTAAATATCGCTTTAAAATGTTAGATTCCGTCTTTATATCACTTTTGTTTGTCTTTTCTCTATTATAATGATATGTGACTAATATTATTATTATATTTTTTCAATTGTAACATAAATTTATATTTTAAATTATGTCATTCTAAGAGTATAATGAAAATTTATATTTTAAATTATATCATTTGTCATTATAATAGAGATAAGATAAAGAAAATATAATATAGAGAAACCAGCATTTCTCATATCAATTTATAATTCTATAATTTTAAAGCTGTTTTTAATATTATTATAAATTTCTTTATCGATTATAATATTGTGGAACATAAGATAGTGATTCATAGATGTTTGCCCCAAATTAAATTTAACATCATTGCTATTCTAATAACAAAATTTTAGTATGGGACTTAGGATTGAATTGGTTAATATCTTGTTTGATATAAAAAAAAATATATATATATAGTTGTGTTTTATCTATTACAAGTCACTCCTCTACTAAAACACATAAATATAAAAAGAATTTTAAAATTCAGCAAAACTATGTCTGAAGGCTATATATATTATATATATGCACCATAGGAATGGTCAATATACACAATCTATTTTTATTTGGCGGACATAATATTACCATGAAAAAATAAAAAAAGCAACATCAACAACCGTAATTCAACCCTACAAAGTGCAATGGATAATAAGAAAAGCAACATAATTAATGGGATTATAAACAAACAAACCATGATTAATTGCTATTGTAGATTATTAATTTATTATTATTAATAGTGATCTAGCTACTCCTCCATATTCTTTGCATGTCCATTCACTCTCTTGGAGAGTCTAGCTAGGGTTATTATTGTTGTTATTATTTTCCTTTTTAGTCGCCTATTTCATTTTTCAGCTCATCCCTTAAATGCCCGAATTTGCTTCCTCCAGTTTATGACCAACCAATCATTAGTATTCTAGGCCAATCTAGCCTTCAAAATCATTCGCTACTGTATTATTATCCTCTCTACAAATATAGAAAATTCTGTTTTTGTCATAAATCTCTCTTGTAAGATATGCATTGCAATTTTATAATAGAGAATTGATTTGATCTCATAGTTAATTTAATTAAATTAAGATATGAAAAAGAAAAAGAAAACAACAAAACAAAACAAAATGTTTACATCAGTTACAGGTATATATAGCTAGCTGGTTAGAGGTTGAGCTTTCATTTGCGGGTTCAACTTCAATAATGTTAGTAGTACGAGTAATTAAAAATTGTCCTGACCAAAGATAGTTACTTATAGATAGTTAGATTGTGTCCTGTTTATAATTATAGTTGTTGTATATCTCCTTATTCCCTTAGTCCTTAGTCTATAGACAATCTTTTTTTAACCATAAATTAGTTACTTGTGCAAAAGAGAATTTAAGAAATTGAGACCTTTATGACTCCAAGCAAGTACAATTAGGCGTCTATTGAGTGTGGCCTTCTCTATTCTGAAAAACAAATAATATTTGGTCCCGCATGACATGAAACTCATGGAATTTATAAGCAATTTGTTTGCCACTACTGGAATTGAATCCATGTAATAAAAAAAAATTATAACTCTGCTGCTTTATCCATATAACCAAGGAGGATTTGTTTATGCAGATTGTATTTTGTTCTTCAGAATCATTATTTTTTCTATCCATGAGTGCTGCCAAACGTGAACGAAACATCATCATGCCCTTGGCATTAGAATCTATATGTATAGGAAGGGATATATTCCTTAAATTATTAAAAAAAACTCATCCTAATGAGAGAAGTCAATTTATGCATTCTTTCTATAGTTTTTAGTCTTATCATATTGTTCAAGTTATGTGGATAAAATTATTTAATTTCATACTATTTTATCTTTCAAGAAGTACTTAACTTTTTACGTAACAAGAGACTCCAAAAAGTTTATTTAGTCTTACAGAGAAATTTTTTACTTTCACTTTTTCTCTATTGTGCCAACTAACTTCTATTTTTATGCTTGTAAGTAAACACACATTACTAGTTATACCTATGTAAATAATATTCTACCAACAATTGGAGATGTATTTTTTGTTTCTAATAATAATACTCTATTTACCTTAAGTTATATAAATCACACAAAATTTTTCTTTCAAGATTTCTAATTGGTGTCATGATGACTTTGATCACTTTATATATGCCTTGATTCAGCGACATTATGTTTTGATAATAATGTTTATTGTCTTTATTCACTTTAAATACACTTAAATTGGCTTGGATTTCTAATATCATGGATTTCAAATTTGTATATATTATCATAGACACAGTGACAAGGCCAGAATTTAGAATTAAGAGAGCCAATATACAGCACACTTACATATTAAAAATAAATTAAAAATAAATTATAAACCACAAATTTAACACAAATAAACTAACTAAATACTTAAGTACTTCAAAAACAATAACATCAATAATTAAAAAAAAATTGTAATTGCTCTTTACAATTATTGGATTGATTTTGAAAATTTTAAATTGATATAAAATATATTATTCATCCCATGATAATAAAATTTACAAATATTAACACTAAAAGAATATAGATCAATAAAAAAAGAAAAAGTGATGGAAGATAAATCATTTACCTTTGATTGAAATATCTAAAATAAAGAAATTTGTATTTAGAATTTGTTTGTTGAAGGGCAGAAGCATCGAGGTGGAGTTGAATTGCTAAACTAAAATAAAAGACTGATAGATTTGATCGGTTATTCTTTTTTCTTTTCCTTTCTTTTTGTTGTTTAACGTTTTAATTTACGTGATGTTTGGTAAAACTGAAAATTAAATATTAAATAATTTTAGTACTAAAAATTTAAGAGTTAAATAATTTTTGTAGTGAAAATTTTAAGAGTTGAGTAATAATTGAATATATATCAAATTTTCAAAAAAAAAATAAAATTTATGAGATAAATTTAAAATATGATAACTATACATTATATAATAAATTATCATATAATTTGAATTTTAAATATTTAAAACTTAATTATATTTTTATCAATAGCAAGGATTGTGATAATGAACGATGATGATTGTGGTGAGAGATATATTAATAAAATAGATCAAAATAGTGATTTTTTTTCTATTATTTAATCTATTAAGTAAAAATTTTCTATTTATCTTATTAATGTTTTTTTAAAATTAAGTACTTAATAAAAAAAATATTATCAAACACACTCAAAATATTAAAAACTTAAAAAAACTGTCATCAAATAATTTTTTAAAAAATAAATGTTGAATATTTTAATTTTAAGTGTTTAATGTGATTATCAAATAACGCCTTACTCTACAAGAGATTTTTTTATTATTATTTCCAAAGAAATCCTTTTTTATCTTTATCTAATTGTTATCTAATAACTTTTTAATTTTTTTACTATAAATATACAAGTTTTAACTTTTAAATAAATAACAAAAAAGTAACATAATTTAATAATAAGATGGTCACACCCTCAAAAAAAAAAAAAAGATGGACAACAAAGACTATTCACATTTAATAATAAAATCTATAATTAATTTTTTTTCAAAAAAAAAGGGGACAATTGCCCCTTTCTCTTGTATGTGGCGTTGCCACTGCATAGACATTTGATTGGGCAATTTTTTTTGGTACATATTCTTGGCTCTATATTGATGTGATCTTTGAACCTTGTTTGCCTTAAAATTGATATGTATTATTGACTTTCGAAAAAGCATATATCTCTTTATTAGCCTTGGAATAACATGAAGTTATTTATCATTTATGGTTAAAAATTGAAGGAAGTAAAATATGTTCTGATGACGATTGATTCTATTATATTCTCATGGAGATTTAATTTTTATATAGAGATGCTATCACAACTTAACAAATGAATCTTTTATATTCAACTTCATTATATGTTGTAATTATAATATTTATTTTTTACATATATATGCTTTTCAATAAAATTTGATATGCATATATTATATGTAAAATATAGTTTTAATTTTACCTTGATTTGATTATTTATTTCTTCATAGACAACAATGATAGGAGTATGATCTCTGTACTTATATAATTATTTATAATATGCTACTGGTATACCCTCTTCCTTACGATTGTTATGGTTTCTAGTTAGCATACTCTCTTGATTATTATGATAGCTGAAAATGAGAAAGCAATTTAGACAAATCATTATACAAGATTATTAATCATACATCATATATGGATTTTCTATTATACTCAGCTTCAAAGATTTTTTGGACTTTTTATATATCTCATATTGAGCTTTATTCTTATATTAATTTAGATTTTCTTAGCTTCATTTTCATATATTATTGGCTTTTAATAAGCATAAGTTTCTTTGTATCTTGATTAATCTTTAAATATTTTAAATTCCTATTCATTATTAATCATCAATTGACTTGAAGTTTTATATTCTCATTAACTTCGAGTTTCTCTATACTATTAGTTGAATTTAAAAATATCACGAATTATATATATATATATATATTTTTTTTTTTTTTGAGATATCTCAATCTTTATAGCCTAGAAGATGTATAAATTTCTCATATTATATTTGTCTTATAAAAGTATGAACTTCTCATATTATTATTTGCCTTCAAGAGGCTTGCATTTATTATATTATTATTCACCTTGAAGGGAGTATAGATTTCTCTTGTCAAAATTAATCTTAAAGAAAACATGTCTCTTACCATCATTGTTATACTTGAAAACATGTGAATTTATCAATGTAGTTATCAACTTTGAAAGGGCATGGTAAGGATCTCTTCACGTTTATTAGCCTTAAACATGCTTAAATTTTAAATAAGTATATAATTTTACAAGCGGAAGGCTCGACTTATGACTATGCTATTATATTTATTATAATTTTGCTATAATCATAAATGACAAAAAGACTATGAATGGTAAAAAAAAAAACTAAATTGAAGTGCAATATTGAAGATCCTTATGAGAGATAATAACATACCATATCAAACTAATGCAAGCAATCAATAATATTAAAAAGACTATGAATGATAAAAAAAAAAAAAAAATACATTGAAGTGCAATATTGAAAATCCTTATAAGAGACAATAATAGACCATATCTATCTACGACAAGCAATCAATAATATTAAAAACCCTTGAGAATAAAGATCACAACTTAATGTAGTGAATAAAACTATATCTATATATTAAGCGCTTGCTTGACAATGTATTAAAGATTATATCTTTATGTTTATAAAGCGTGTGATAGCTGATTTTATGCATGCATAGACTTCAACAATCTAAAGGTCAAATTTAAATTACTTAAGAATGCAAAATAAAAAAAAAACAAGCATATAATAAGAGCCCAAGAAGGACTAAAGAAAGCTTAGCACCTATTTTTTATAAAATAATCTTTTATTAAAGACTGGATGAGGGGGAAAACCAACTTGTGAAAGACACGAGTTGATGAAAGAACCCTTCCCTAGAACTAAGAAACATGTAGAGAGACATGTACCGAGCTAATGGAAACTTGAACATTGCAACATACATGTTGTTGAGCCTATGGCTAATGAGAACCTAATAAAACTCATGAGTATATAAGTTACAAAACTAGCTAGCACATACAAATTGTTCTGCTCAATAGTAGACACAATATTGCCCACTTCTTCAACTTATAGATGAATTGTTATTATAATTTTTTAAGGTTATACTTAGTCTTTAAAAAAGCTCATCAATTCATTACTTCTCATGACTACTTGACCTTTAAAAGAACTCATTAGCTCATTATTTCATATGATTTCTTGGCCTTTAAAAAACTCATCTACTTTAATCGATTGCAAACTTTGTTACCTATATTCATGCTTAGATCAAAGTATAATTACTCTAAGTTGTCTTTCATTTTCTCTGAAAGTAACTCCTATCTTTTAGTGTTTCGAACTACCACCTGTGTATTTTATCAGCAGTAAGTCCTCTTTCTGTTTGTTTCTTTATTTTCTTTAATAAAGTGAGTTATTTACCTTATCTATTAGTTTTAATGTATTTTTATCTCTCGTTTGAGAGGTTTTGTTTTAAATTTGTTATTTTATATCTTTTAGTGAGAGTTTTTGTCTCTTTTTTTTAGAGTTATAGTAATTTGAGATTGATTAATTAGTTTTATATGATAATATATTATCGAGTATCATCTCTTAAATCTATTCTAACATACTGTATAACTTCAATTTATATTGTTTTATAGCACCACATTTAGTGAAATCTCCATAATCGATAAAGATGCAAAGTTGTTGAAGAAAATTCATGGTAAAAATAAAACTATGATTTCAAAGTTTAGCCAATGTATAATAGTTTTAAGGATTGACTTCAAATTAGTACTCTAGATCATAAATTATTTTTTATGTTATAAATGAAAATATCTTCTATTATTCTCTCTCTCTCTCTCTCTCTCTCTCTCTCTCTCTCTCTCTCTCTATATATATATATATATATATATATATATATATATATATATATATATATAAAGTATACTTTCTCTATATATATATATTTACATAAGTGCTTGTCACCATCTCTTATATAATTGCTTCTCATTGTTGTACTTCATTTAGATTTAATTATGTGTTAGGTAATCCAATTGAGTTATGTAAAATGAGAAGAACTTACAAATATCCTATGTTAGAAAGGTAACAATTCTACACATTACAATTAAAAACATTGTCTGAGATGTAAACAAACTTAGGTTCAAGAAAGATAATATTCCTAATATTTATCTTCATCATTTTAATTTGCAAGAACAGTAAAAAAATGATAATTATGCCAAAAAGAAGATTGTCATTTTCAAAATTACTATTTTTTCCCAAGTATTTTGAGGTTGTACTAAGGCAAGATATGATTTAAGAAGAGTTAAAAGGAATTTGAAGATATTGAAATGTAAAAAGATTCAAACTATGAGAAACATATGATAACTAAGCCAATTTATTAATTAGACTAACTCAACATGATTTGGCCCATTAAAGGTCATAATAGGATTCCTAATCTATAAGACTAAGTAAGAGTCCTAACTATTCTTATAAATAGAGCTCATACCAACTATGATTCCTAGCTGATTTTTATTCAAAAAGTTTTCTCTATGAATCTTATATTGACTTGGAAACACTCAAATTACTCTGTAATTTATTGTTGTTGAGAAATGCCAACACTCAAATTTCACAAAAAAAAAAAATCGATTATAAATTTAAATTTTAACAGTTCATTTTCTTGTGAATTTTAACCTATTATATTAATAGTTTCATTTGCAAAAGAAAAAATCTAATGAAACAAGAAAAAACATATCAAAGATGTTGATTATTACTAATATAAGTGGATAAGAAAAGTAAAACGAAAATTAAAAGTATATTATATTAGTAGATAAGTGAATAAGGAATGCACCGTTTTTCTCACCATGACTTGATTTAATTATAATATGTAATATTCAATTTGATTATTTAATGCAATAAGTATAAATTTTCAATTTTAATATGAATGAAGTTCAACTAAAGAGTAAGTGATCGAGAAATCTGAATCGATTTGATCATATATTATATTATATTTCTTATGTCATACTTTAATTTATTCATTCATTTTTCACTTAAAATAGTGTAGATATATTAAATATTAATATATCATTAAAAGAGTAAAAAAGAGCTTTCATTTAAAATTAAGAAAAGGATTCCATTTTCATTTAAAAATATAAACAAATTTGATATGACCTGATCCATCATTCGACCTAAGACAAGAAAATAACAAGATCGATTCTGATTTGTTTTCTCAAATCGGATTCTGGTCGAGGGTATAGAGGTAAAAGCAAAAGCAAAATTTGACTAACTCAATCTAGTGACATCCAATCACAAGATGGAGGGTTCTTGTTTTTGCTGTTATCCTTCGAATTCAAAGACGGAATCATGAGTGTTTAGTTCTTGTAATTAACTCAAGTTCTGGGTCTTCTTTCTTCCATAAGTTATAATTATCTTAGAGGGAGCAGCACTTATTGGACTACTGTACTTAGCGTGCATATTTTAAATTGGGTAGCAAAAAGTTTAGGTTTAGAATTTTATTATTTTATTTCGCAATATAAATATGTTATGGTTGACTTTATTTATGAAAATTTTAACCTAAAAAACAAAATATATTTGAAGCTTTTTTTTTTTTTTTTTTCTTGTAAGCTGCTGCACTCTATTTTGGAGCTAGCTAAGCTATGGTGATGCCACACCATCTTTCATGATAGAGTTATAGGCTATGCATGATGCCATCATCCACACTACTATTTATATTTCTCATTCAATTGTCAATGATGCCTACAATTTTTTATATGCATAAGATGCCTCATTCTCATATTTATTTTCATGTAATAATAATAATAACAATAATTTATAAAAAGATACCATATTTTTACTTATTTAGCTGTCCTTAAATGAGACTATAATCGTCCTAAAAATAAAGATGGAGTTGATATAACAATTATTATGCTCTCTTGCATAAAAAAAAAAAAACCACAACTATTTTGAAAAAAGCATAAAAATAATTTTTGTCATTTATAATCTCAATTTTTTTTATAAATGTATGAAACAAGTTAAAAATAATTTTTGTCAGTTATAATTCCATTTGTAGCCCAGATGAATAAACTCTTGAGCCAAGAAGAGTTAAATATGAGTGGGCTTTTATTAGGCCCGTTATATCATCGCCATCGTCCTCCTTCCCTTCATTTGAGAAAGGGAAAGGAGGTGGTCTCTTGAACTTATTTTGCAAAAAATTTTTCAAGAATCATCATCGGTGGTGAGAGAGAGAGAGAGAGAGAGAGAGGCGATGAGTGATAATCTGTTCGAAGGCTTACCTCCTCCTTCTAATAAACACAAAAAAATAGAACAAGAACAACAAGAAGAAGCTAACACTTCCAACAGCAGAGAACTATCTCCATTACCACCACGCCCATTGCCAGCTCCTGCTCCAATTTTGAAAAGTGCCCTCAAGCGACCTAAGCCCATTCAATCTCAGCCTGACCCTGACCCAGATGGTATCTTTTTACGCCTTGCAATTTTTTTTTTATCGTTAATGCTTATTTATGTCTTTTTTTTATTCTTATTTCTTAGGGTACTTTTTTTTTTTTTTTTAAAGTGAAGTGAAAAGAAACTCGGATGATTACTTGACTTAGGGGTTTGAGTTTAATATCTCACCTCTGAAACTAAGAAATTGTACAAAGTTTTAATTTCTGTATTAGATTTTTTGCATTTCATAGGAATGCGAAGTTTTTTGGGTTTTTATTGTATTATATGATTGTATTTTTCTGCATTAACTTGTCTCTGGTGTTTGTATGATTCACTTGTCTCTGGCGTGGTATACTTTTGGAAATCTTTTATTGGTTTCATTGATTTTGGATGAATGGTTGAGAATATTTGGCTACTATAAAAACAGTGGAAGAAAAGGGAAGAAATTGAATCTTTAAGGACTTTACTTAGGCAGACCAAAGATTGCTCGTTGCATTTGTGGTAAGCGTGCTTGCTTTACAAGCAAGAGCACCATTCGCAGTGGGAGTGTTTCTTATTAGATTTTAAAACATTTGCTTATTTTGCACTTCAACTTTATCCCCCCAAAATAACGCTGTTATATAAAAGATAAAATATTTGCTGAAATTCTCAGGCATTGAACCTGAAAAGGCACCTTCGTCAGAAAAGCGGTTGCGGTTTAAAACTACGACAGATGCATCAGAGTCACAAGTGATAGAGGCTATGCAGAAGATAGCATCACACATCAAGAATCCAACAAAGTTTGCTAAGGCTTCTAAGCTTGCTATACAGCTTATTCAGGCTGGAAGTGTAAAGCCCGGGATTAGTGACCACTTCTTTGCCATACTTGAGGCTGCAATGTCTGCAACCACTGCTTGTACTGATCCTTCTGTCCGGGCAGATTATCATGCCTTGTTCTCAGCGGCACAGGATGCTGCTGAAGTAAGTATGTAGTATGTTCCCAATATGTAGAGCAATTTGTTTGGTAGAGGAAAACATCACCTTTGAGGGTTTTTATCTCACCCTATTGTCTCTTCTGCAGTGTCTTAATAAGAAGCAGAAGCATCAATTAGCTACATGGACAATTAGGGCGGTGATGGCAAATGACTTATTCACAGATGACAGCTTTGTGGTAGGTATTTTGTTTATATTAACTTATCTGTTATCATTTATTAGGATTTCTGAATCATGACTTCTATAACTTTCTTCATATTTCATGGAACGGGAAGTGCACTGTGTATGCAACAAGTTTGCCATTTTCAATCATGCCTTTAATTTTTAGGATTTTGGATTAGTGCGTTACTGAATCCACTGCATGATTTTGGTAATCATCCACTTCAATGAAATAATGACTGTCTTTTCTGGCTCATCTTAAACCACTAGATTGTTGTCTTCGGAAAGATTTGGCTTGATACGCCTTCTCTGTGATTGTTGAAGGGTTGATGGCTGGATGTTAAAGGTGGGAATTTATGGTTGGAGTAGATTGCTAAAGATGCCCAGGGCTTGCATATAAAATTAGAGATGAATATTAAAAAAGTTATGATGTCAACTCTTTTTCTGGCATGAAATTAATATATAAGTTGCAGGATGTTCTGGCGACAGTTAGTTTAGGTGTCTAAATTGGTTGTATTGTATGGATGATGGTTTGTGGCCGTGAAAGACATCTCAAAAGTTAAGACTAGGTTTATATTGGGGTAGCATGGGATGTACAGAAAAGTTAAAATAGCAGCTATAATTCTGGAATAGTGCAGAAGAAGGAGAGGAAATAAGCGACCAAACGGGAAAGAACACTCACTAATTGTACATAAAATTCTTGTAGTTTGTTATTAAAAGTCTTAGAAAATATATGTATCCTAAAGGAAATTTTGAAGGTTCGTACTTTTCATTTGTCCTGCAAGGTTTAGGTTTCAATCAGCTTAATAAAGTTCTTTTTTTCCTGCAGAATCAATGTGCATAATCAAATTTATCAGGAATGTTTTTTATTCCAAATCCCAATTCTGAATTTAGAACCTGGAAACTAAAGGAGTAACCTAGCATTCTAAAGTAGTTTATTATTTAGACAAAGAAAATTGGAGCAAAATTTGAGTCATATTCATTTTGCATTATTTATAATAACGGTATGTTGTTATTAACTCGTGATTAATATTCTTTTTATTATTAGCCTTCTCAATTTCATTAATCACAGATATGTGCATTTTGGTGTTTATTGCTGTACCCATGCATAGGAAGAATAAGAGTTGTCATATCAAGGACTTGTTCAAATTTTATAAAATCTGGGAGGCTGCCTCAATCTGGGAAAGTAAAGTCAAAAACATGCATTTTTACTTTAATATATTCTGCTGACTGAAAATGGACATGCATACTAAGAACCTTATTAATCAGGGTGTGTCACACACCCAATGGCTAGACCATTAGCTCTTTCTGTTGTAAATACTACAAAAAGCATTAGAAACACAATTCCTTTAATGTGATAACTCTGTTAAACAGCACCAAAGGGTACATGGAGCTATGCATTTATAGATTTGTGATGGATACTGCTGAATGATTATGCAGCATGGTTGCTAATTGTTGAAGGGCATCAGTTGGTTGAAATGTTATATGGTGTTAGCTTGTACATGTCATACATTGTTGTAACCAAATTATGTTTTGTAACTATTGAGAACAGAAGGATTTTGTTTATTCAATGATTATTGAGTGAGACACCTGGGATTAGAATGTTCCACCTGTTGACATTGGCTTCAATGAATCTCTCGGTTAAAACGTGATTCAATCAATTTTAGTTTTGATTTAGCTTCTCCTTTTCTATTATTTGCAGTAGTCTTTGGTAATTAGTGAAGATAGATTTTACTGCAATGTCCTGATCTTTGAGCAAATCATTGCCATAATTTGTGACAACTAACTAATGATTTTTTTAAAGATTTTATCTCTGAAATTTTTTGGGTTTACTTTTTATATTGAATTTGGACTAAAACTATGTTAAAATGAAAATAAGAATTTCTGTCTGAGCTTGCTTCTTGCCTGAAAGTTTTTCTTGTGTTAATGGTTTTTGGGACCTCAGTTTTCAAGAACAGCTGGACGAATAAAAGAAGCCATAACTTATCTTCCAGTTGCATCTGAGGATGATGACATAGAAGAAGCTGCAGCCCTAAAAGTTGAGACTGGAGCAACTGTTGAAGATGGTAAAAACAGGCAGGAGTTATCACCAGGTGCTTTTGCTGAAGAAAATAAGAAGGATGAATCTGATCCATTTGGACTTGATGCTCTGATGAGTACAGCAAAGAAAGATGAAAAGGTAAAGGGAAAGAAAGACACATTGGCCAAGATAAGGAGAGAGGACGAGGAAGAGAATAAGAGATTCCTCAAAGATCAGAGAGAATCCCTGATTATTTGTTTGGAGTTTGCTGCACGACGTTACAAAATTACATGGTAAGTCTTACAACTTGAATGCTACTTATTTGAGAAATGATGGCTCTCCCTCCCCTCCCCTCCCCCTCCCTCTGGCTGGTCATACAATTATATTGGATTTATTGACCCAAGAAACCAAATGTCTTTTTTCAGGTGCCAAACGGTGATAGACATTTTGGTAAAGCATGCCTTTGATAATGTTGCAAGGTTCACATCCAGACAAAGGGATGCCATTGAGAAACTTTGGGCTTCTATACGGGAGCAGCAAACTCGTAGAAAGCAAGGAAAATCAGTGAATGGAAAACTGGATGTGACTGCTTTTGAATGGCTTCAACAAAAATATTCAACAGAGAAAATCAGCATTCGGCATTCTGTCGGCGGCAGTGGAGATCGTCGAGCTCAACAGTGGCTTGGCTAATACCTTGTATGGCATTGGAATACTGTTCCAATAATAATTACCTGCCAGAAACAAATTGAAATTCTTCAGTGAAGTTCTGCTAATTCCAATATAACATGGCATGTCATTGTAAAACATTCTCTCCCAAGATTTCCTTATGCTACTACTGCATCACGTGCTAAGTTTTCCTGCTGTGGCTTGTTCCCGAAGATCAAATTGATCCATTCAGGTTCAAATAGTTTGAAGGACAGTGTTCAGTACAATTGATTATGAACATAGCCTTTACCGTTTCATCAGCGTATACAATAAAGAATTTATGGTACGTTGCTGCATTTTTCTGGTATTCCTACCAATAATCACCACAAGAACAGGACCCTTCTCTAAGAAAGGGAAAACGGTTACAATCCATGACTATAATTACCCTCTCATAAACCTTCGACAGTAGTTTAGTTGCTGTATGGCAATCATCACAAATTCGGATATTCTTCACAACCCAAATTGGAGTGCCCGGAGCTGTACTAATGAGACCAAAAACCACGGCCAACCTCTCACTATGGTAGTTAAGTGCGGCTTCTTTATCTTCCTCATCAATATTCTGTAGCACTATAGATGTGTCTGGCATATATCCTGCCTCCTTTAGTTTCATGCTCATTTCAGATAGCATTTCACGGATTTTTTCGATTTGAGGATTAGACATATCTCCCACACTAAAATCATGAACAGAACCATTTATTTCAATTGAGCTGAGACCTGGTTCTTTCTTAATTCCGGTTTCCTTCATTGCCTTTCTCACACCTGCAGCATCAGTCCATCTGTTTGCTGCAGCATATAAGTTCGACATTAAAACATTATAGCCACAATTTTGGGGGTTGCAGTGCAAGAAGCTCTCTTGCTGCTGCTTCTCCTAGGTAAGGATTTTTATGAAGCTTACAGGCAGCAAGCAGAGCACCCCATATTGTAATATTAGATGCCATAGGCATGTTTTGAATCATTTTATATGCTTCATCAAGCAGTCCAGCTCGACCAAGAAGATGCACCATGCATCCGTAATGCTCAACCTTTGGAGTTGAGCCAAAATCGTAGACCATCCTCTGAAAAAGCTTTTTTGCTTCGACTACCAATCCAGCGTGGCTGCAAGCATGCAGGCTCTGATAAATGTAATGTCATTTGGTTTTATATCTACTCTCTCCATCTGGGCAAAGAGTTCCAAAGCTTCATGACCATAGCCATGCATCCCATATCCAGTCATCATGGCATTCCACATACAGATGTCCCGGACAATGGCTTCATTGAACAGCTTTTGAGCACCATTTAAATCCCCACACTTAGCATACATGTTCACTAGAGCAGTTTTCAGAACCACATCTACTTCAACACCTTGCTTATCTATGTAAGCATGAATCCACTTGCCCATATCAAGAGCTCCAACATCTGCACATAGAGAAAGAAGGCTCACCATGGTCACTTCATTTGGCATCACCTCACCTTCCCTCATCTGAACAAATAGATCGAAAGCATGATCAGTACATTGAGATTGAGCATAAGCCGAAACCATAGGAGTCCAAGTCAAAACATCTTTGTCCTCCATGCCATCAAATAAAGCCCTTGCACTTCTCGAATCACCACATTTACCATACATGTCAACCAAAGCTGTGGTCAAAGCCAATGACATTTTGAACCCCTTTCTCAAAACATAAGCATGTACTCGCTTACCCGGTTGTGTAGCCTCTACAAACCCGCAAGCAATGATCAAATTCAGCTTTGTAATCTCATTAGGAACTACACCGTGTTCAATCATTTTCACAAAAAGCCTTTCACCCTCTTCCAAATCATTGCACTTAATATAGCCTGCAATTAACGCAGTCCACGAAACAATGGTTTTCTGACCATACCTATCAAAAATCGTTCTTGCATAATCCAAATTCCCACACTTTTACATACATATCAATGAAAAAACTAACTAAAGCCACACCCATTTCCTTACCACCACTATTCCTTAGAACACAAGCATGCATTGCTTTCCCCAATTCAACATCCTCAATGTCTGCAAAAAGATTAACCATGTTAACCATACCAGCCTCACTAGGCCCAACATTCCAAAAACGCATATCTTTAACAACCTCCAACCCTTTAGTAAACAATCTATTCCTCCAAGAGCTTCTAATCATCGTACTCCAAAACACAACATCTCTATCACGCATGGTATCGAACACCAACCGCGCAGAACCTAAACTCCCACACTCAGTATACATTTGCACCAAAGCATTACCTACAAAGACATCAGCAACCAAACCATTCTTAATCACAAAAGCATGAACCTTCTTCCCCAGCTGAGTCATTAAAATTTGGCCACAAGCTTTAAGAAAGGATGGGATAGTGAAGTTGTCGACTTCAATATCCACAACCCTCATGTAACCGTACATGTTTAGGGCTTTTATAGGTTGGTTGCATGTAGGACGTTATGAGGAGATTGTACTGGGCTTGTGGGCTTTAAGTGGGGCACAAAGAGATTGAAATTGAAGTGGGTTTTGATTAGGTGGGCATGGATTTGCTTTGTTTGGTGAAGAGAGAGGTGATTATAAGGATGTGCGATATGGGGGAATTTGAAGCTGGAAGGAGGAGGAGAAATGGGTCTTTGGAGTTTTTGGAGTGTGATGGGGAGGTGAGGGACGTGGGTTGGTGGTGGAGATTGTAGGCATTTCCATGGTCTCCAGGCAGATGAATGATCCTGGAAATTTTTATGACTGACGGCACGACAAGTCGTGGGGCAGATAGCATGACCGGTCGTTTAGGTTGATATGTGGTAGTGGCATAAGCTAGAATGTGGTCCAAATACATAATTTGTTCCCTAAACTTTTCAAGAAAAGTCATATTAACACTTCATCTTTAATTTTTATTTTTAATCAATGTTTTTAAAATCGATTTGATCAGTGAACTGATAAGTTAACTAGTTTGCAGATTGATCTAACTGATCCAATTCAATTGGTTCAATAATAAATAAAATTTAAATATTATTATTGAATTAATTTTAAAAATTCAAAAAATATTAAAAAATATAAATATATTTAAAATACTTAAAAATATAAAATTATAAATATATAAATAAATTTTAAATACTTAAAAATATAAAAATTATTTTAAAAATCAAATCAGACTATTCAAATTGATCACTGGTTCGATTCTCAATTTTACCGATTTGACTAACTGATCTCATATCATTTTCAAAACATTGTTTTCAACCCATAAATTCTTATCTGGTCATGTTGTTTCAAACCTTGCATAAAGCCTGCCAATTTGCCAAAGAAATTATTTTTAATTAAATATAACAAAATCTTTTCTCACTAAATACTCTCTCTCTCTCTCTCTCCTCATAATTTTCCTCATTATAATTTTTCTTTTTTTTTTTTCTCTTTTTTTATACCTTTTCATTGGCTATTCTTCAACACCGTGTGATCAAATTTAGAAAATCAAATATTAACATAGAAAATCCTCACTCTCAATCCCTCACCCGAAGTGGTCAATATATGATCCTTTGTCTTCTTGATCCATCCGATCCTAATTTAGCCCTTTATCTTTCATCATCTTCTTTATATGTTTAGAATCATCATATTGTATTGCTTATTTAAATGAGAGGGAGGATGCAGTACAATAACTTATTTTAACTTGTAATTTGAGTTTTATACATGTTTTTTTTTCCCATGATTTTTGACTTGTAAAGATAAAAGCTAGAATTCTTGGAATTTTTACTGAAGATTCCATCGTGCCTTTGAGATGGCTCCCGATTCATTAAATTGAGATATGTGATTCAAAGTTCGAACATGTTTAGAAGTTGCGCACCTCAAGTCTCCAACATCATTGCCTAGTTTGTCATCTCCAACAGTTTCTTATTTTTTTTCACTTTTTATATTGGAGTTAAAGAATTAGAAGAAAAGAAATAAGTTTAAAAATGAATGTTGATTTTTAGATATGAGATAGGTTTGATATTTTTAGTTTAAAGGTTTTTTTTTTCCCACAAAAAAAATGACAATTTATGGCTATAAATACAAACTTTATTTCTTGTCTTAACTAAAAATATATTAGAGCATCTCAAATGATGGTCTTCAAAATAAAGAGCATATTTTGAGTAATATAAAAAATATCATAAAAAATTCTTAAATATAAAGAGTAAATTAATTTTTTAAATCTAAGAGCATATCTAATAGTACTCTTTATTTTTAAAAAATATTTTTTACACAATAAAAAGTATTTTAAAGAATCTTTAAATATAAAAAGTGAAAAAATTTGTACAACTCCAATAGACTCTTGTTATTTTTAATCTTCATTTTGATTTTTCTAATAAATATTAATGCTCAATAAAATTAAATGGCTATTATGAAATGAAAGAGAAAAATTTTTTAAATAAACAAAGTAAAAATAGATAAATATCAATTAAAATCTTATATAGAAAGTTGAAATATTTTAATGACAATTAAAGTTTGACTCTTTTTGTGTAGAAAATCAAACTAACTCCCAATTCTAAATTTAAAAAAAAATAGAGTATATTGGAGGCCATGTTTTTGGATTGACTCTTAAAAGTAAAGAATTTTACTCAAATAAATATTTATTGGAGATGCTCTAATAGACTTTTTATATTTTACTCTTTATTTTGTTTTATCTCATAAAAAGTATTTAATGTTAATTTTAAGAAGGAAAGGAAAACATCTTTTAATATTGCGAAAAGAGAGAAAAAAATTTCAAAAAAGAGTCAATAAAAAACAAAATAACAATTAGTAATATATCCAAAAACTGAATTATATTAATTATATTTGTATAAAAAGTGAATTTTAGCTCTCTAATTTATAATTTAAAATTAAAAAGTAAGTCGAAGTCTTATTTTTTGTAATCACTTTTTATAATAAAAAAATTAAATTGAATATAAAATGAATTGGGGATCATTTTATGATGATAGTTCGAGCCACTAACACCTAGTTTATCGTCTACTCAACTTTCGTTGCCGTTTTAGCCATTTAAGATTTTGTACTTCGGTCTACTCCAAATTTGGGTTTGACATTTTTGGATACTTTGTTAGAGTTATTATTTTTCAGTATTTGACTTACAAACTTTTTTGGGAGTGTTTTAGTTAAAACTAAAATTAAAGGAAATTAATATTTAAAAAATTTAACAAAACTACTAAAATAGATTAACAATATAATTAAATTATTTTTATGAATATACTAAAATATTTTAAATTTTAAAATTATAATAATTTAACAAATAGAATTAAACTTTTATAATAACAATGTTAACTATATTCATAAATTACATGCTACGTAATAAAATTTTTATTTTTTATTTATTTTCAATTTGAGATAGGGAAAAGTTATTTTATTTTTTTACATATTTTTATATTTATATTATTGCGGGTAGATAATAATTTATGAAACTATATTTTACGGAGTATAATGATATTTTTTTTTGGGAGAAAAGTATAATGATATTTTTAGAGTTTATGTATGAATATATCTCCATTATCTTTTTTACCTAAACATAATCATGAGGCATATCTCCCCCACAAAAGGACTAACCAATTGACCCTTATTATGATAAAAATTTGTATTTTGGGCAAATTACAGATTATGTGAAAAGAAAAAGGTCAGTATAGCAACAAAGAATAAGGCAAAACCCTAAAACTCCATCTGCTCAGCCTATATAAATTGCAGCTAAAACCCTTTACAGCAACGTCTCTACTACATCTTTGAGCTGCTAGCTGCAGCAGCCTCCCTCAAAGGTGAAACTTCCTTTCAATTTAAGTTTTATTCTATTCTATGCAGGTGTCAATGGATAAGACATCTGTATATATGTGACTATATAAGCACAAATCGAAGGCTTGCAGGTGATTTTAGTAATGCAAAAAAAAAAAGAAAAAATCTGTGAGCTCAAAAGCTGCGCAATATAATAAATCATCCACTGAAATATTAATATCCTCCTGATTTATTTGTATTTGCTTCAAGATTTCAGACTGGATGGTGCACATTTCATGACTCATTACCAATAACCACTGTGATTTTTTTTACTTCTTTTTTTGTGCTATACTGTGTCTGTGTCGGTAGGTAAAGATTTTGTTTGTTGGGTTCAATTTATGGGTTTTGTATAGAAGCCAATTTGCAGAGCAAGAGCGTCGAAAATGGCGAGTTTGGCATTGAAGGTTGGCGACATAAATACAATAGCAATTCTCCGTGCCTATCAAATGTTTGTGTTTTGATTATGGCCTCGAACAAGTTGCCACATTTACATTTTTCTTAGTTAAAAGAATAAGACTGAGGAGTAATTAGAAAATGTTAAAGTATTTTGAGCTAGATAATGACAGAAGGTACTAAATTCACGCAAAGGTGTACTTGTGTGTGTGTTTGTGTGTCTGTGTTTTGCTTCCTTGTGTGTGTATCAGTGCACGTGTGATTATGTTTAGGCACATCTCTCCGCAGTAAATTGTGTTCCTTGTGTGTGTATCAGTTAATGTGTTGATGCATATCTCTCTCATGTAAGTTGGTTCTTTTTTTTTGTGAAGCCAATTTGCAGAGCAAGGGCATCGAAAATGGTGTAATTTGCATTGAAGGTTGGCAATATCAATAATAATAGCAATTCTCCGTGCCTGTCAAATTTCTATTTCATTTTGATTATGGCCTCGAACAAGTTGCTTCATTATTTTTTCCTCTTGTTTTTTCAGTTGTTTTTTCTTCCGAAAATAATAGAGTGAAAAGAGTATTCATTTCAGGTTTTCTTTTCAACTGCAGCAAAGATTGCACGTTTGCGTCGTCTTTGTCTTCCTATTTGTAATTGTTTAGTGATAAAACTATCTCTATGGAGTACATGACTGATAAGGCCTAAACTTATCATAAGTGCTAAGTCTCTTATGTTGTGATTCTGAGTACTGGAATATTTATTATCTTTTGGTTATTAACAGGATTTGATTGAGTAGCTGAAAATGTCGAACCCAAAGGTTTTCTTTGACATTCTTGTTGGCAAGATGAAAGCAGGCCGTATTGTGATGGAGCTCTTTGCTGATGTTACTCCAAAAACTGCTGAAAATTTCCGTGCACTCTGCCCTGGGGAGAAAGGTCGTGGAAGATCTGGAAAGCCTCTGCATTACAAGGGCTCGACTTTCCATCAAATCATCCCAAGTTTCATGTGCCAGGGTGGAGATTTTACAAAGGGCAATGGGACTGGAGGAGAATCAATCTACGGCTCCAAGTTTGCAGATGAGAACTTCAGGCTGAAGCATACAGGTCCTGGTGTTCTGTCAATGGCAAATGCAGGACCAAACACCAATGGCTCGCAATTTTTTATTTGCACTGAGAAGACCTCATGGCTCGATGGGAAGCATGTTGTATTTGGGAACGTTGTGGATGGCTACAATGTAATTAAGGAGATGGAAAAGGTAAGTACAGATAGTGGGAGAACATCACAAACTGTTGTGATTGAAGATTGTGGTCAGATGACAGAGAATTGACAGTTGATGGAGATGGTGGAATTCAAAAAAACAACATAATAATTGGACTATCACGATCTTGAAGTTGAGTAGGCCTATCAACCGAGTTTTTTGTGCTTTCTTTGGCACGGAAAGCTTCACTTAGGTCTATGTTCAGACTTTTGGAATAACTTGTAAATTATTGTAGTCAGTATCTGCAATTTCTTTTGCACATACAGTTTAGGTGAAATTGCTGAAGAAGTTGCGAAATCTTGTCGTGCAGGCTAAGGCCTTTTGATCCTTGGCCATTTTGACGCCGTTATTTTGGCTGTGTTAAAGTGGAGGATGATTTTTTCAATTCAATGTATTTTCAACTTGCTATACTTAATAGTTTGTTATTTAAGTCTGAAAATTAATCTCAATTCTTCGAAGAATAGTTAATGCAGACAGTAAATTCATATAAATATGTTCTTTGGCTGAGGCAGCCAGCAACTTCATACAAATGATGAAACTCTTCACAAACTCACTGACTCCTCAAACGCTCATGATTTATGTTATAGAACACAATCTAAAAGGTCATTGAGAAGAAATGCGAGGGGACAAAGGCTAAAGAAAGAAATCTCATCCCTTTGATGCATTTACAAAGTTCCATGCGGTCCAAGAAATCAATGGCTTGGCCTTAACAAATAACGTTTCTTTCTAGAGTATTGCACTAGCATGACTAAGCTTTGCTAAGAAAATGAAAAGCCAAGACCTGCAACATGGTATTGAAATACAGTCTTCATGACTGTGAGGTTAAAAATTCCTCCTTCATTAATAAAAATTTTACAAGACCGGTATAGAGCCCATATAATCAAAGACCAATTTTTGCAAATGCTGACTCACTATCCTTTCACTCCCAATCTTCATCACTCAATTGATCATCAATCTCTTCTTTTGGCGGTCTAACCACCAACACCACGGTCCCTAAACTCTCCTCCAAACCCCTTTCCTTCAACCATGAACCCCTCTCCACCTTCAATCTACCGCTACGGCCATCACCATTGCCATCTATAGCCACTAAGTAAAACCCATCATCTACACTCACCTCCTTCCGACCCCTATCAGCCACCACCAAAATAGACTCTTCCTTATACCATCGATTCGCCTTCCAAGGCAATGCCCTTGCATCCGCGAAAGCCACCACCACTCCTTTTCCCAACCCCACTACAGGCTGCCACCCTGGCAACACCACCCACCTTTCCCACCCTTTCTCAGCCACCATTACACCAAACTCACCCTCAGTCCTACACTCCCCTGGAGCTTCCAAAATCTCTCTTTCCCTATGTTCTGCTCTACAAACAGGCAAAACAACTACGCTACTCGCCTCTGCAACCTCACCAATTCTCAATCTCACAACCGGAACTCTAACTCCATCTAATTCTCCTTCCTCACCATCTTTCCCGTCACTTTCGCTTTGCAATTCATCCAAAATGGCGCTCTTTGCCTTTTCAGACTCCGCAACATCCAATGCCACCTCCAAATAATTTGTCCTTTGCTCAGATGGTTTCTTATGCTCTCTAGATTGCCTATAATACATAAACGAAAGGCAGTCTCCTGGGAGAGCATAATCAAAGCTCTCCCATGCCTTTTCCCCGCGCCTACGAGGGAAATCCTTCATGGCGCGGGCGAGATCCTGAGCGCCCTTGGCATCCAACCTATGCTGGATGATGTAGCGAGCGGCTTCAGCTCGCTGGGTGGCACTCAGGAGCCGGATTTCATACAATAATCCTGCACCACCAGTATCAAACGCAGAAACAATTTCAGGGTCGGTGTTGGATTGGACAAGAGATTCACGGACCTGAGCTCCAACCACTAAACGGTTCTGCTCGACCCCAGAAATTCGGGTCATTTCTTCAATGGAGGGTGGTGTGAAGCCTTCTTTAAGAAAAAATGGGATTAGAGGGGCGTACTCGTATCAGAGGCCAAGCCTATTGGCAAGGACGTCGAGGCGGGCGGCGGTATCGAGGTTGCGGTATTGGGAAGGGAGAGGAGAATGAGGAGACCTAAAGGGTTGATATAGTTGTTGATTAGCAGGAGGAGGAGGAGTGGAGGGGATTAGCGTGGCTGATATGGGTTTTAGAGGGGTTTTACAGGAGGGCGAGAGGAAGATAAAGAAAGGAGGAAAAGAACTAAGGAAGGAAGAAGAGAATGTTTTGTTGGAATTGGAAAGAGAGATGGGTATGTAGGCGTTGACAGCTGCTGCAGATATCATGGTGTGAAGAGGGCAGTGGAGGTTCATGGAGGAAGAAGAAGAAGAAGGAGAAGAGATGAGCTTTTGCCACTGTTTGTTATGCCTTATCTGATTTGTTTTGATTTTTTTGAGGTAGCGTTCGACCAAAAAAAAAAAAAAAAACAGCGATTATTGGGACTACACTTTTCGATTTTTATTTGTCAAACTATTTTTTGTCGTTCAGAGCCCATCTTACATAAATTTGAACCCAGCCCAAGTGTTGTACTTTCATTTACAAGCCCATTAATAAATCACTCTCCTTTCTCATGGATGAAAATTGTATGTTGGTGTCGCTTCATATCATATTATTATACCCAAAGAAAATCACTAAGCATTTGTTGTACCCGATCAGTCCTAGTGTTTCTAATTCTGAAATATTCATGTTTCGAATTCTGAAATATCGTATTATATTTCATGGCATTCAAGCAAATTACTAGGCATCTTGTTGGATAGATAGATGATTTTGAAGAGACAGTGGCAAAGCAGTTGCCTTTCATCAAATGAAACGAAGTCAAGTAGAAATGGTCTTCCTGTTAGTTACTGACTGTTAAAGCTGTGAGACCTAAATTTAATTATATATCCGCTCTGATTTGGTTTGTGGGTTACTTGGCTTTGAGTATAAGTCTTCAATTTTTCCATCAAGTATACATGATTTCCCATTTCTGTTTTTCAATTAGCACCATGATTTAGACAATAGAACTTTGCTGTTATTAATTGGACCATTAGGCCATACTAAATATGTAATCAGCTGTTCTCCATAAATAATTATAGCAGTAATAATTTTGATATTTGAACATCTCCATTAAGAGGTCTTAAGTTCGAATCTCATTGATGAGATTGAGACAGCTTGTGAGAGGAGAGCGCATCCCTCCATTTCCTATATGCTGACTTCAATTGAAGCAATATTCAATATGTGTTATAAAACCCCTAATTAGAGATACGTGATGTGGTTTGGAGTACTTTTTATTAGATTGATTATGTTTGTGTTTGGTGACTCCAGTTTGTGATTAATCACCTGCCAATAGATATCAAGCCAATCTAGTGGATGATTCCTGTTCTTTTTCAACGACCTTACTAGCTCAGATTACTAGGGAAAAGAATCTCATATTTGTTACATTGCCTCAGCAGACTTGTTTCCGTTCAACAAGAGCTTTAGTAATAATAATAATATGGGTAAATAGGATTGGCAATTCAAAGATGTGAAAGGTTTAAAACTAAACTAGAGGAAATTGAGATCAGGCTGACAGATTCAGGGACAATCTTTTATGGGCTAAAGGTTTTGGTTGTTCAAAGATCTAATTCTTATCATATTATATATAGCCATACACAAGCTATGGCATGCTTTTCTTTCATACACAAAAACGATATCTCCATATTCTATTATACATATCTTCATAAACAAAATAATTGTGAAAAACCTCAATTAAAAGAAGAGTAAAGAAAAAAAAAAAGGCAATTGAGAGGCAAATATATAAAAAATTCTATTCATTGTTATGCATCCATATCTTCGGCCTCTTCACGGTTCTCCATGATACTCTCCAGAGAAGGTTTCCATGCTCTATTAAGTTTCAATCTAACTCTCTCTCTTTCAATCTCTTGCAAGACATCTTCAATCTTCTTGCTTCCATTATTAACCTTTAGCTGAAACATCAACAATTCCAGCTCCTCCTTTGTAAGCACTATCTTAACCCTAAGACCACCTTTCTCGTCATCATCATCACTACTTTCCTTCTCAAACTCAGCCTCCATCTCTTTCTCTTCATATTCTTGATTGTACTGCCCCATTTCTCCCTCTTCTTGCTGCTTATTTCTTGTGGTTGGTTTTATACAGTTCCCCATGATCTTGGAATGATCAAGAAAATCTACAAAAAACTCTTTTTCTTTAAGGAAGAACCGGAAAAAAAAAAGGAATGAAAAAACCGATCTTTTAGTTGATTAACAGTCCCCAAGTGGCATTAGAGTCTACAAAAAATAAGAAAAATGAAGTGGTTCAGTACTTGAAAGGTTTTCAATCCTTCAACTTGATGGAGCTGCATGTCAACTAATTAGGGAGATGATGTATATATATATATATATATATATATATATATATTACGTGTGACTGGAATTTTCCTTCACGAGATTCAATTTTTCTTGTTTAATTTTCTTGCATGATCAATGAGTAGATGTTAATTCATTACGCCATTTCTTAACCATACACGCAAAACCGCGTGAGAATAATTGAGAATATGAGATTTGGAGCATATTGCATTTTAATTATACACACCGGCAAAAGCATCAAGCTGTCTTTTAATTAATTTATGCACTTGTCATTTTTTTTTTCCTATATTCAAATCAGTCCAAATAAATCTAATATATTATATATAATGAAATTTGACATAATAATTAATTCTTTTGTCAAATTAAGTCTTTCTTATTTATGAGGGTTTTGATTAGAAATGTTATATATGAAACATTACAAAAAGGACAGCGATTATTAAGCTCTTGGCTAAAAATTAAAGCATGTGATTCTTGGCTCTTATTGCTTTCTGGGAAGAAGAATACTTGCGTAGGCTTTAATTTGTTTCAATTTTAAAGTGATGCGTGCTTCAACAGTTTCATATCCCATATTTATGTTATAACTGAAATATCTATATATATATATCTATATATATATATATATATATATATATATATATATATATATATATCAAAAAATTTAATTTCATTCTAGGTCTTGTTGATTTTGCACCAGTCTAATTTCTTGGAATTTGCATATATTTGACTATTTATGGAAGTGAAAATTAATAAAATATATCTTATACTACTTTTTATTGAATATTTAACATCCACCATTTATTGAATATTACTACTTATTATTGAATATTTAGCATCCTCAATTTGTTGAATATTTTATTAATTTCAGTTCCATAAATAATCAAATATATGCAAATTCCAAGAAATTAGACTGTTGGAAAACTAGCAAGACCTAAAATGAAATTAACTTTTTTGGATATATATATACACACATTTAAATATTCTATTAATAAATTATATAAGTTATTTATTCTTAATATTTTATGTAGAATTATCTATGCTTACATATATTATATACAATTAAGCTATATTAGTTATTTATGTTAAAATATATTATATATATAAGTTATATCTATTTATATGTATACTATATATTACATATAAGTTGCATGTACTTTAATATACCATATATATTACTTAGAAAAATTGAGTTTATTTTTGTTTATGTTGTTCAATTTTTTTAATAACTAAATTGTCGAATTGAATAAAATTGAATAGAAATAAAACTTGAAGTTTATAAATATTTGAATTAAAATCGGACCAAAATTTATAAATATTAATTTCAATTTTAGATATTTTCAAATAACTAGTCTAGAGTCCGACCCCGTCATCTATTTAAGGATACATGCTAATTAATTAAGATCAGCAAGTGTAATTTTGCTAGAGTAATTTAATTGGCTTTTTTTTTTTTTATAATAAAGCTTACAATCATTTATATAGATTTATTTAATTAATCAATATAAATATTTAAGTTAATAGCTTAGAGATATAATATAAAGAAGTAACTCAAATATGATATTGATTGATATAGTTCACAAAATAAAAACGTACAAATCAAAATTAAAAAATTAATTTTTCATGAAATAATATTTTAAGAAATATTGTTGTTCAAACATTTAATTTTTCTAAAAATGAGTATTTTCAAATAAAAAATCTCTCTAATGTAATGTGAATCAATCTTGCAATTATTCTTCTTTGAAAAATTATTCGATTATTATTGAGTTAATAAGTCGACTGTTACTAATTGTTTTTAATAAAAATACTCTGTGAAGGACCAACGTGGTTAACTAAATCAAAAGTTGGTGGAAAGTTCGCAAGGTTTAAGGTGTGAACAAGAGTATAAATCAAGCATCTTATATAGATATATATAATCAAGGTTTGATATTGGTAAACAAAAGGATTATTATATTTCTGCATGCTTTGATGTTGATAATTCTGACATTAATTAAGTGCTGCCCCTTTTGAATAGATTTTCTTCTGTCCCTTTCTAATAAAATTTCTTACCATGAGATCGAATTAACACAAATCACAAACTTTACGTTGAATTCCGCACTTAGGAATCACAAAGGGGTGTCTCTATTAATTTCTTATTTATGAAATATTAATTTATTTGAAGAAAATTCTCAAAATCTTATTTGTTAAATATATAATGAAATTCAAACTTAATATCCTTAAAAAAAATATAAAAAAATTACACTTCATGCTTACATGCATGAAAACTTATACAAATCTACAAAAATTAATATATGCGGATGATCATATTAGAGAAGTGTGTATATATATATATATAACTGTCGAGTTCATTTTCTTATAAATTATAAATTTATATGAACTATAAGTTCACTTAGTATAAACTGTAAATTCATTTTTATAACTAATGATAACAACGTTGACGTTATGTTAGAGAAGTGTGTATACATATATATATATAAGTTGTAGAGTTCATTTTGTTATAAATTATAAATTTATGTGAACTATAAATTCACTTGGTATAAACTGTAAATTTATTTTTATAATTAATGATAACAACGTTGACGTTATGTTTTAAAAATGAGGATTTTTATTTATTTTTTACATGCAATGGGCTCTTAGTCTATATTTCTATATGGATAAAGTCCATAATATAAGAATTTATGTTTAATGAGCTAATTATGACATTTCATACGTGTGTGTATATATATATATATATAGTTCATTTTATTATAAATTAAAAATTAATATAAATTATAAATTTATTTGATATAAATTGTAAATTTATATTCATATTCGATGATAACAATATTAACAGTGTCTTAAAAGTGTAAAGATTTATTTTATTTCTCATGTGCAATGAATTCTTAGTTTATATTATTACGTTCATGGAGTCGATGGTATAAAAACTTATATTTAAGGAGCCAATCAGGACGTTTTAGACGCGTAGTATATGTGGAACAGAAGGCATATGTCATGAAGATGATAGATTAATACACGCACAAAAGACGAGATGGTGGTCAGTGGTCAAGCCACCATTTTTCTTCACTCCAGTTCTTTCTCTGCTCTATAAAATTGTTTACTGCATTTTTCATGCTTGAAAACAGGACAAATGAAGACGACTTCAAGCTCCCAACCCATTCCTTGGGAAGGGGGTGAAATTGTCGAAATATTCTAATTCCTACTTGTTTGGAAAGATCGCGAAAATGGAGGGGATACAGTGCAGAAAGAAAACTTGATGAGTCCCTTTTTTTTTGTTTTTCTAGTTGTGAGAGGAGTCCTATTTTAAGAGTGCAAGTTTCGCAGTATTTAATTGGTATACCGCAAAAACTGCACTATAAAAATCGATTAATATCAATAACAAATAAATAGATATGTAAAAATCGATTAATATCAATAACGAATAAATAGATAGTGGTATCTATAAGAAAAAATTTTTTTTACAAATTTATTTTTCGTAGCTACCGTTAATATAACACATTTAATTTATAGCGTGTTTCACACCCTTTCTGTTGCCGGTTTTATATTTTTTAAAAATAAAGCATAAGATTTGAAAATCAAAACTTATAAATTTCTTTTTTCATGTTCAAAATGATATTTACTAAATATAAAAAAAGAATCAAAAATTAATATTTTTAAAAAACATTTTCTAATATTTATGTTTAAAAATTTAAAATAAATAATAGAAAATTAAAAAAATGCAACACCAAATAACTCTTTACTTTCTGATTTTTATAATCACTAATTTATTATAAAATAAAAACATAAGGGATAAAATATATTGAGGCATTTCTGATCCCATTCCATGATTCTACCAAGCAATCACAGTGACCATTCGATGCAATGGAAGATGAACTGGCAATACCAGCAGCAGAATGCAGTCATTTGCGCTTTACTAATCACAGCAACTCAAAACAAAAAACACATTGCCTGACAAACTAAATAACCGATCCTAGCCTTTACATTCTGCAAAGCAATTTTCCTACCAAGATGTAAGACATTATTCAAATGAACAAAGCACAACCGGAATAAAAACTACATCTTTTCATATATGGCAACGAGGCAAGTAAAAAGGGAACCTCTTATGGCAAAGGACAATGTAATCCAACATATCAAACAGATTCATCAAGAGTTAGGTATGTTTGCAGTTCCAGCACATAGATATCCAAGTTAAACTTAATGTGAATAACACATAATTCTACAGTCCAGGATGGTTGGTACAAGTGGAGCATTCTAAGTTCAGCTCCAAGACCAACTATAGATGAGCTTGCATTCAGAACACGAGTAACCAATGGAGAACTCACTCCACACGCCGGCGCTTCTTTGCAAGATTTTCAAAAATCTGGTGGACGTCAGAAGATGTAATCGTCTTTGATGTGTCAAATGACTCCTGCAGAACATAGTTGCACACAAATTATATTTGTAACTGGAAATAAAGTTGATAGCAACATTGAGAATTAACTTTTAAAGCTTCTTTTGCAACATCTCAAATAATCGCTGGGAATGAATGTTATAAAGGACACACCAGAAAAGTACGAAACTCCTCCTTAAAGTCCGCAATGCCATTCAATATCTCCATCTTCTCTACATGACCCAGTTTATTGAAAAAGCTCAGTTCAGCACCTTCCTGCTGCTGCAACTTTTCTTCCCTCTTCTGCTTTGCCATTTTCTCATACTCGGCAATTGAGTCCTCCTTGTCAATAAGATAACTTATATGCTTCTGGTTGAACAAATCTAAACATTTTTCACATCTGCAGAGGACTTCCCGCCAATTTTTGGAGAGAAACAGTGGCTGAACTAAAACAGGCTGAGCAGCCATTGCATCAACTCCAATGAAGCAAGCAGTCTGAAGGTTGGCATCTTTTATGGTTTGATTTGAACCAATATTCTTCTCAGAACTCTCTCCAATAATGGATGCCTCAGCAAAAGAAATAGAATCACTTTTAGCATTAGACATTGTACTATCCTCTCCACAAGAACCATGAGAGCAAACATCATTCTCAAGCATTCCAGATCCACAAGCTGGAGGTACATCTTCTACCACTTTTTTATCCTTACTGGAATTAGCTGTAGCATTACCAACCTTCCCCCTGGCTGCCCAGATAGTCTGAGGATATAGTGTCAGAAAAGAACAAATTCCCGAGCATGTCTTGCATATGAAATCCTCGTAAAGGGGTTCTCCTTCCTCATCTCTTGGAATCTGCAGTGCAAATACAAGTGGGATACACCTCAATATTGCATTACTGGATCAGAATTATAGCAAACCAAAGAATGCCTCAATTATGAAGGAAATAACATAGGTCCCGGGAAGGAAATTTTGAACTCTTCAACACTATGCAGTAAGTGCAACTCCAACTTTTTAGGCGTACAAACTACAAATTCTCAATTGTCAGATAAATTTCTCACCATAAAATGAAATGGACTTTCTTTCCCAGTGATGAAACAGGGGTCCCATAACTTGCTGGTTGTAATTAGATGATCTATGTTGTGCATAGCAAACATAATAAAACCTATTGACTGAGATCCTTTAGATTATGTCATAGAATGAGATCCTTAAAAACCTATTGACTCTTATCATAAATCACACAACTACATGAACGTTGTCAAAAAATGACCAATTAATTTACCTGGTGCAAGAGGCATGACATGGGTGGGCAGTTGTAATATTCAATTACAAGGATTGAAGCTACACAAGATCCATTAAATAATTCCACAAACAACCCCAAATTGTATAGACAACATATCTGAGATTTCAGCACCAGAAATGAAGCCATTGTCATCATTAACCTATCCCATAGTTGGTAATTAACTTAGACCATGAAAGTGAAAAGGCATTGAGCTGTTTAACCCCCCTCCCCAGTTTCCCTTTTCTCTCTCTCCTATCTTGTTCTTTTCCCTCATTGGGCAATAATTGTGCGCTGGAAAGTGAAAACCAGAATTACAAACAAGTAAATACCAAAAAAAAAAAAAAAAAAGAAAAAGAAAGAAAATCACAAAACAAAGAACAGATGAATATTAGCCAAGCAACCAACCTCATTGGAAGAGTCAAGACCAAGATGCTCCTCATGAAACCAGTCCTCACACATAATGCATTGTATCATCTCTTCCTGTTCTTCGGCATCTGGATCAGGATAGGGCCGACCACACATGCAGTACAAACCTTTGAAGTTATGATTATATGTATTCCCTGTATTTTCTAAATCTTTAATCGGGAAAAGCTTGCAAGAGAACTCCCCAAATTTTGAATTTCCACAATCACACCGAAAATTTCTCTTGGTCCATAATTCCACAATCTTTTGTATGTAACAACCATGAAAATTATCATTAGAAAAATTAGAGTATAAATGCCATACAATCCATGAGAAGATGCAATGCATATCAAATATCATTGCAGTCCAAAATAAAAAAGAACATGCAATTTGAAGTATAACCAAGCAATTTGTCAAGCAAAGATCTTGATCATTGAAGTTCAATTTCTCCTTCAATCAAAATCAGTTTATGATTCAGTTTTCCAACATGCCTAAAAAGAATGAAAATAATGTAGATCAGTGTAACTTGATTGTAAGCAATTGATGTTTGCAAGCTATGTAGTATGATAACAGAAAAGTGAGGTAACTTAGAAACGGAAAATGTTCTATGGAGAAACAACATTTTATAAAATATAGTGAGAAAATGAGGGAGAAATACGGAATTTCCAAATGCGGAAATGTGACCTAACTAAAGTTTCCTTGTAACATAGTTTGCAAGTACAAATGTATAAGTGAATACCCCAAATGAAAATTGTGAGGTTACTCTGATTCCAGCTCTTCAGGTGAAAATCATAATGGCAATAGAAATTAGGAAACCAGGAGAATCAATTAGTATTTCATTAAACATGAAAGATTTATTTCTTTTCAGGCTTGTCAAGTTTTCAGCCTTGCATTAAAAGCATCGGAGTACCACAATAATCCAGAAAAAGTACCTCATGGCCATCATGGCAAGACAAGCTGCAAGCAGTACAAACTCCAGCATTCCCATCCGGGGTACAAGTCAGACATGAGAAAATTGCTTGTCTCTTCATATAGCCCACGGTATAGGTGCATTCTTTGCCTTCATCTCCACCCAAAACCAAATCCGCTTCCTTTGAAGTAAACACCCAAGAAAAAAGCGCAATTTAAAAGAAGATCAAGAGATCTAACTAAAAAGACGTTTAATTCTATTAAATATCCCAGCCACGGCTTTAATAGATCATATAATCTTCTCATAATCAATTACTTCAAAAAATTTCTCTTGCATTTTAGTGCGTGCACATAGGAAAAGCAAAGATGAGCTTTTGTTAAAGAAAATCAAACGCTTAGGAATAACCATACAACAAATGTGGGGGAGTAAAATATCACACTTTAGATGCTGAATAAAGTTATCTAATGAGTCATTCCTTTGCATACCTGATGAAAGAAAGACCTCATCACTAAGCTATACCAAATTTATACATAGAGAAGCCCAAAATCCGAACTTCACCTCATCTCGCTCAGCAACCACATAAAGTATTTTAACAGTGCACCCAAAACAAAGAGAAGCAACCATTTCAAAAACCAGTACAGACAATCAACGAAACAAGAAATTCTAGTATACACTCAGTTCACCATGTTACATTGTGAACTAACTATTCACAATCTGCCTTTTAACTTAGTAATTTTTCACTAACTCACACTTAAAGTGCATTGCGCAAATATTTTCTTATTAGATGTTCTCCACAAACTCAGTTCAGAGAAAAAATTTCTCCTAAGAGAACATAAAATCCTAAATTGAACATGAGAAAAAAAGGGATGATATTACCAACTCCTCAGCTTCAACCTTGTTAAGATACTCATCGATGGTAATAGTCTGCTCATTCTCATCATCAAACGCTCCATCCATTTCTCAACACCCAAAAAAAAAAAATCTCCTTTTTGTTAAATACAGCACCAGAGACCAGACAGCCAAAAAGAACCAAACTTTAAGCTCCGTACCTGAAACCCATGTTAGCAAATCAACATATTAAATTTAAAATTTTGTCAAAATCGAAATTTTCACTTTGAAAATGAATTAGGGTATTGCCCTATGACAAGAAACCCTAAATTATGGACCAAAAAAAAAAAATAAAGAAGATGTGAAAATGAAGTTAACTGATAGAGCTGATTAAACATTTTGCAGTGAATTTGACGGTTGTTGAGGGAGAAAGATAGTATTGAATGCAGGAATGTAGAGATTTTAACGAGAGAGAAAAGATAAAAGGATGAAGTTTTTATGAATTAGGAGATAAAAAGGTGTAATTTAGGGTATTATACGAGAGGGAAAGGACTGCACGGACATTTTCCCGCCAGGATTGTGTTTAGTGGGTGCGTTTAATGATAAAAGATTCATTCAATGGTACGGTACCTTCCCTCCAAACTTGTTGCTTACTCACCCACTTTTGGCTGTCTAGTTTTCAGTTCACAGCGGTGAGCAAAATCAAACGGAATCGAAAAATCAAATTGAACTGAATAAGTTTGATTTATTCAGTTCAATTTTAAAATAAGTTTAATTTGATTTAGTTTAAAAAATAAAAAATTTTAATTTTTAATTTGAATTCGATTTAAAATTGAAAAAATCGAATAAATCGATTTGTGAATTTTTTAATTTGTCTTTAAATTTGAGTTTAAAAAACTAAAAATAAATTGTTTAAAAGCTAAAATTAAAAGTCTATATAAGGTAAAAAAAAATTTTTAATTAATTTATCACAATTACAGTCTATTTAAATATCAAAACCAAAAATCGAACCAAATCAAATTGATTTTATTCGGTTCGATTTACTTCAATTTTTCCTTAAAGTTTGATCAATTCGGTTTTAATTTAAATTAAATTTGATCTATTAGACTTTTAAAATTTTGGTTCACTTTGAACCGAACCGACCAAATGCACTTTTCTTCTTATTTTTAGTTCTTTTAGAAGAATAAATTTCTCTAAATATATCAAACTGTTATAAGAAAAATTCTTTAAAAATTTTACAAAAAAATGTTGGATGTTGTTTAATAATTATGGTCGAAAATATTTTAAAAATATGCCTAATGTTTAATGTCAAAAATATTTTTATTATATAAAATTTAAAATAATAAAATTTGTTAGGCCAATTAACTTGAGGATTGAAGTTGAATGTTTATTATGTTCCTCTCTTTTTGAAAGCTTTTTACTTGGGCATTTCTTTTTTAATATATTTTTGTAAGATTTTGTGTTAGAAATTTTCTTGATGATTTTTATATATTAGGGTCGTTTGGTTGTAAGCAAAATGTTGAACTAAAAGGGAATAAATGCTTTTTTTTATTTTATTTTACCATTTGTTTTGATGAATGAAATTGGAAAATATAGTCTCAATTTTTTGCAATATAATTTGATTCGTTTAACATATTTTTAATTTTAATTGATCTATTATCCTGAAACTAAGAGATTTTTTTTTTATGAGAATAAGAATGGAAGACAAGTTTCAGATCTTAATTGTTGAATTATTGATTTAGTAGGAAATTTTGATTAACTATTATATGGAGAATTACAAAGTAAATTAGACTATAAAGAGACGTTTTTGAGATAAGGACTTGTCACAATTGAGTAATCGTATAAGAAATAAGAGAAAAAGTACCTTCAGATATCAGATTTCGCCACTTTAAAACAAGAAAGAAAAATTAAAAACGTTGGAAAAATCCATTGTGATTTTTATATAGAAAGGAAATTTGCCAGAAATAATTTAGGATTAAATTGTTTAAACTTTGGAAGTTTCCTGATTGAACAGGACCATAAAGTTTTACACGTGATCCAGCCTGATTGAATGGACCTTAGTATTTGTGAGCCGTTGGTAGGCCTGACTTTGGCCGGTAGATAACTTAGCCTGCCCAAAACATAATTCTAATTTGGTGGGCTTCAACATTAAAATCATTTTCAATGTTTTGTTCAATTTGTATTTTAATCCTAGCATTTGGTGTATTTTAAATTATATTTGTCACATATTTTGTTTATTAATAATGGTGTATTTAAATCCTAGCATCACATATTTTGTTCATTAATATAGTTAATTCTCTGTATATTTTAATTTCATTAAAAATATTTTACTTACAATATCTCTTAATTAAACCATTAAATTGGAACTGACTAATTAAATTGATCAGTTAATGCGAAAGAGAAGCATAGAACTCCTACTTTTTTTTAATAGTTATTTTAATTAAATCCTTTTCATTATTTTAGACATATTTGATTGGGTTGTTGAGTAAGAATTGAAAATCACTAATTTTACGAACTAAAATATATCAACTAAAATAAATTAGATTAAGTTATTAAATAAATCTTGTGCTGACTTACTATTAATAATAAATATAGAGCTATTTGTGTTTTTTTTTTTTTACAAGTCACAGATATGCTAATCAATATTTTTTAAAAAAAAAAATAGGTGCATCCAGTTGCTTAAAAAGAATTGTTGACTGATTTAGAAGCGAAAAAACGACATCGTTTGAGTGACAACCATTCAACCACCAAAAAATAACATTTTATAGAATCCACAAAAATTGCATTTAGGACTCAGAGAAAAAAAACAAAAAAACTGAAGAGAAATGCATGTGTAAAAGAACCAAACCTCACTATTTTTGGAACAATAATTCAAAAATTAGAGGCACTGACGTGAAATATTTAAAATAAATAGGTCAAAAGTAATTACAGAATAATTGTACTGATTATAAAATTAATCTGTTGAATGTATTAAAAAAACACTATCAATTAACACTAACATTCATTTATATATTAATTACTATCCAATCTTAATATCCTTAAAAAAAAAATTAATTTACCAATAAAAAATATACTAAATTCAATTTTAACTGTTATATGTAATTTTTTTTCTAATAGAGTAGTAAATATTTTTAAAATCGGATCAATCAATAAATCAGTCAGTCAATTGATTCGCAGATTGACTAGTCTGATCAGTATGATTGATCCAATTGGTTTAATAATAAATAAAATGTAAAAAAAAAAGTTTAAAATTTAGAAAAATAAAAAATATTATAAATACATAAATATATTTACAATATTTAAAATATAAAAATTACCTTGAAAATCGAATCATAACTAATCGAATTGATAATTATTTAATTTTTTATTTTATCGATTTGACAGTGCGATTCAATCTCAGGCTTGAGATAATGCCATTGTGGTCCATTTTACTTTGAGAAAGAACCAAAGGAATTCTCAGTACATAGTAATAGAACAATGCAAATGATAACATCAAATTTACTGGTAAATATGAAACACATAAAAAAAAATAAATTAGGACGTGATAATATATGCTGTCATAGTTTGAGGATTTGGTCAAACAAATTGAGATCAACGAACATCAAATTGAATTTGTTGATATAAAGTCATGAAGACATGTGGCTTTAAAGGAATAAGAAAAGTAAAAATTAGTTCACAGCCACAGATGGATGCATGCATCGCATCACAATAATATATCTTTATGAATAATTAAGCATATTGATTGGATTCGCTTCATCATACTCAAACGTGAGGAACACACCAAGCATTTGTTATACCTACTGCATAGTCTTCATGCTTCAATTTCTGAAAATATTGTACTATATGGTGGCTTTTTCATTTATCCATTACATGAAGTTTAGCTGCCGATGGAAGAGAAATCAATATATCATATATATATTTTTATATGAGAAATCAATAAACTATAAATAACTGACATATTAGAAAAAAATATTTTATTTCAATTTAATTCTCGTTTTATAATATCAATATGACATTAATTGTTTTTTTTTTTTCACATTCAATCTCATCTAGTTCCGACTATTTACATTCTCTTTGATATTTTTATGATCCCTAAAGAAATGTAAATAATTAAAATTTTTAATATAATTTATTTATACTTCTCTTGAAATTATTTGCACTCTCCTAAGGAGTACAAAAAGCTTCATGAAGGATGCAAAATAGTTGTAGCCTCCTCATCATCAACTCTCTCTCTCCTTTATTAATTATTTTCCTATTAGTGTTAACCATAGAGTTTTGATAAAAGATAAATTAAAAATATATTAGTCCATATTAATTAAAATTATTTTTAATTAATTATTTTATTAATTTAAGTGCACACTCTAAAATGGTAGCAATCTAGAAATAGAAAGAGTATAATATACACTTATATAAGCATGAATGGGAGTAAAATTTTTAAATTGGTTTTTTATTAAATTTATGGTGATGAATTTTATATTTACTCAATATATATTTATTATATAACTATTTTAATGATATAAAATATCATGTTATTGTAGTCGAGGTTTTAAGTTAGTGAGATTAAATACGTATAAATTTATAAATTTGAAATTATATTTTATAGTTTAAAAGTGAAACTGTATTTTATAATTTATGATAAGTATATTATTGATTTCTAACTTCTTATCCAAGTGATTATTAGAGTAGAGTAGTTGCAAAAAAACATTAAAAAGATAAAGTTTATTCTCATGTTTGCACTACAAAATCTCATTCAATGAAATGCTATATAATACTTGTGTTTGATTTGAATCATAGTTAAATTTTAAAATAATTCTTTTTACAATCCTAATGTCGTTTATTTGTAGATTTTTAAAGTGTTTATAAATTATTTTAAATAACAATAACAGTAATAATAATAGAAAATATATGTAATAAACATATTTTCTAATATTAAAAAAAGATTTTATGTAAGATTCAAACTACACATACCTATTTTAAATAGCTTCTAGTCATTATGCTAGGAAAATTAATCTTAAAATATATATAATTAAAACTTTATATTTATTTACAATTCTATATTTTATATCATATATAAATATGCATGTATGAAAAAAAAATGAATAGACAATAATTTCTTTAATTGGAAAACAAATTGAAGTATAAGCTTATCATTATTAGTAGTAGTAGCAATCTTAATTTTTTTAAAAAAAACTCAATCAAAAATCAACTAAAAATAAAATTAAAAAGCTTAAAATTAAAAATTCTATACATTAACTAGATAAAATTTAAAATTCTATATATTAATCATTCTCATACTTTTAAGTTTTAATAAAATAAAATATTTATTAAAATAATAATATTATTTATATAAGCTCACGAGTCTCGTTAAAAATAATTTTATTAGTTTTTGTATTTTAACTTATTTAAATAAACTATCAAAACATTCGAATTACTTTCAAGTTTGGATTTAATTTAATTCATTTACACTTAAATTTAAGATTATCAAAAGCTTTTTATCAAATAGCTGAGCCGAGCTGATTATATCCTAAATATTTCATCAAATTTAGCTCAAATACCACATATGCGCATGTGGTGAAAACAATAATAAAGTTTTGAATCAAAATTGAAAGTGTGAACATATGATTTGAAGTTCCAAAGACTTTCAAACTCTTCTGGAAAGTCTTGAATTGTTTTGTTGACCAATCTCAACCTCTAAGGAAGGAGAAGGAGACGGCACTATCACATCCATCCCTTACCATTATAATATTTTGTACTTGTTGACCACTTTTTATTAAGAATAAGCATTGGTGGATAATAATGGACATATGGCTCTGCACCTGAAGAGTATGACTCATTCACACTTGAGTTGAGATGGCATGCCATGTCATCAATCCTGGATGGCATATTAGTTATTACCTCTCATATTCTTAAATAAATTAATATTTAATGATTACATATTCTTAACTCACTTATTTTTCTCACAAATATAGTAATTAGTAAGTACTATTCCAATGAATTATTTCATCCAACTTTTTGTTTTTACCGGAAGATAAATAATATAACTTAGATAAAGAGGTATAGAATTATTTTAACCAATTTTCAGATTTAAAACAATGACTTAAAATTAAATTAAGGAATTTTTAACATAATCAGCATAATTACCCACAACAAGACTGAGGACTAGACAACGCAGATTCATTGAATCTATCATTTGAACTTCAAGAACTTTGGAACAGCTAAAAAACTTATTATAAATCATTTGAACTTTTGAAATTATATGCAAAATAACGATTTATATCATCTTAATTGGGCTGAAAATTAACTTAAAATAAATAAAAAAAACGTCTTACTATTAATAAAATACATTGGTATCAAAAAAATATTTTTAAAGAAAAAACACTATGAGAATTTAATTTTTATTTGTAAACTATATTCAGACATAGAGAGAATTTTAAAGTTATAAATTTTGATAAAAGTTATCTTCTGCTCAAAGGTATCTGTATTATATATATCATTTTAAATTTACAATTTAACTAAAATTCTTATCAACTAACAAACTAAATCTTGATTTAAAATTTTCTTGGAATACACTTTTTTTTTTCAAATTAGACTAAATCATTAAAATCTTTTTTTAATTCAAAATAAATCAAATTACCAATTGTATACTACATAACTTAAGATGCTCTTTCAATTTTAAAAATCTCAAAAAACTAATAAAATGTGTACTATATTAATAACATGAATGAATTTTCAAATTGAAACTCTCAACTTTTCCTATATTTAAGAGGAGGTTTTTCTCTATAATATAGAATATGTTAAATTTTGTATTTAAACCAAAATAATTTAATATAAAAATAATATGTTAAGTTATATTTTAAATGTCAATTATTACATTTTATATGCAAAAAATTACATGTAACTATGTTTCATATTAATCAAATAGTATTTATTATAAAAATCTAGTTATGACTTACATGTTAGAGATTTTTCTCACTTTATTAGAAGAAAATTTTTATTATTTATAATATAAAATATTAGGTGAATTTTATGTTGCCATTGTGACGTGATGTCATTGTATAGAATTTTCAATTATATTTGTATAATTTTATCAAAAATAAAAATTATTCAAAATAATTAATAATTATACGTATTAATAAAATTATTATCTAAATATTAAAAATCATATTAATTATGACATCATAAAAATGAGAATCTAAAAATGGAAAAACCTCATTTGCTTAGTGGATAGATTTCACTAATTGTTACTCAACTCATGATTAATGCACTATCTTATAATTGATTTTACTCTTTTTTATTTTATCTCTCTTTCATTTTTTTTAAAAAAATAAAAATATAGGCTTCAAGTTCTGAAGTGATTAAATTTTTAGCAGTGTATCATACTTTAAATGTCACCAATATAATTTTATTGTTAATATTAAAAAAAATTGTGGATATTATAATCTAGTAGGAGATTGAGAAGCACGGAATGGTAATATGAAGAGTCAACTTGCAATAGTCTTCAAGGTACTCAAGTAGGGTTTTACTGAATCAGAACCCTTCACTTGGTGAGAATATTAATGCCATGCTAGGCTAGCTGGGCTGTGCCCAAAAAGTCGAACGTATTGGTGGGAGGGTCAAAAGTTAATCTGGAATCAATAATATCTAAGCTAGAGTAAATTAATTAGCATTAAAAGTTTAGTGTCACCACATTAATTAATTTAAGGTTTGTCCAAGTTAATCATATATTATTAGACTAATCATCTTCTATGGTCGGGTAAGTCATTAATCATCTTCTATGGTCGGGCTAGTCATTGCATTAGTGTGGGTTACGTACTACCATTTGAAGAAAATCAAGATTTGAGTCTTAGAAAATACTATCTGTCGGTGGTGTAATCAATTAATTGTTTGAACTTTGAAGTTGCACGATGGCAGCTAATTGCTAAAAGTACCCTAGTTTTGGCAGGGCTAAAACCTAGTTAACAGCCTAATGAAATGGTTGTAGGTTGGCCAAGAAAAAAACCTCAAACTATGCCTGGTTTTTAATATAATTATAGGATAAATTGACTAAATACTATAAAACAATAATAATAACGAGAAGATAAATTATAGTAGTTGTTCCAAAAAAATTAATAATAGCGATGTATTTTTTATAAGAAAATTATTAGTTGGTGGTTAAACAAATCAATGTATAAACTCTAGAGTATAGGTAATCTTACTTATTATTCTTGTTTTAATTTACACACCAAATGAATAGTAAACCATAAGACTAAGTTTAAACGGATTCAACGAATTTAAATCGGGTCAATTTCGAATCATTAATAGATTCAGATTAGATAATCGAATCAATGTATAAAAAAGTTTAAATTATTTTTAATCGGATTAAATCACTCTTAATTATAAATATTAAGTAAATAAATAATATTATTTTAATTTTAAATAATTTAAATTAAATAAATCAATTCGATCCACGTATCAAGATCAAATCAAATTGATTTTGAATTTAATGAATCTCAAATTATTTATAACGTATATACCACTATTACTGATGCATGTTTCTGTAACCACATCAACTAGCTTATCACACTGTATCTCTTCTAGATTAACGTTTGACCCATCCTAATCTTTTTCCTATATATATATATATAAACAAAAGATACAAAAGTTATGTGTATAAATATAATACTAACACAAGACATCTTTTGGAAAGAAATAATGAAATTGAAAAAAAACAAGTAGAATTATTTTAGTGCATGCGGTCAGGTGTCACTGTGTGCTTGCGCTCAAGGGGAATGCACCAAGCTCACCTCATAATCATTTTATTGATCACCAATCACAATCATATTTGATTAATTTAAAAGAAAAATAATTTATTTTAAAGACAATTTTGTCCTACTTACGACGGCGCCACGGTTTTTCTATCTCAATAATAATCTATACCAAAATTTTAGAACTCTGCCCAATCTTTGATTGGGTGCAAACAAAAAAATTATGTATCAGTTATCAAATTGAGATTAAATCAAAATTAAGTTGAAATGTTATTCAGTTAATAACATAATATAATACTTTACTGAATTATATATCATATAAATATATGAATATAGTTAATTATTTTATTATATAAATAAATCATTTATAATAATAAATATGAAATATTTCATAATAAAATTATTTAAATTAAAAATTTTTATATCTATAATAATTATAAAATATGAAATAAATATTTTAATTGCTTAAAATTAGTAAATATCATTCCATTGCATTCAATTATTATATGTTATAAAATAATCAAAATGACATCAATTAAATATCAATATAGTAATTTTTAATATATTATTTTAATTTTTATAATAATTTATTATTTTAAAAACTAAAATTATATTATAAAGTTATCATTTAATGTTATAATAAAATTATTTAAAAATAAAATTAAAAATAATTATTATATGTATTATAAAAATGATAATTTAATAAATATAGTTTAAACATTTTTTAAAAAGTAAGAAAATTATAGAAAAATTTTTGGATCAAACAAATTTTAACTTAACTTTATCTATTTTAGATTTAACTTAGATCAATTTCGGATTTAGAATTAACTTGGATCAATCAAACATTTAATTTCAAAAAAATTTTATCTGACCGATCGATGCAAACCAAGTTTGACAACCTGGTTTAAACCAATAATTTCTTCCCTTTTTTCATGGTAAAAAAAAATATTTTTAGCCGTGGAATGTTAGATAATAAAAATGATCCAAAGGCTCTTTTATGCGTAGGTTCATGCACTTTTCGTAGAGTTTCAAATAGTGACGGGCCACCACTCGTTTATTTATATATATTAATTACTTCTACATATGATATATAGCATTCTTTAATATATACAAACACATATATTCATCATAAAATCATGATAATTTTGTAAATGCGTGCTAATTTTGATAACTCACACACAATTGATGTAAAATCTTGAATGACCTACCTACTTTTTAATTATTATAAATAAAAAATAACACACCTCACACATACATGATATATGACATTCTAAAAAAAAGAAAAATATATTAACATTTGACAAAAAAGAAGATAGTATAGGATATGTTCCTCTGACCGTTGTTATTAATTTCTTCGATTTAATACTTTACAAATTATTATTAGTTGGATTTGGAGTGGGATATATATATATATGTTTATCTTAATTTGTTGATTGCATGATAGAGTTTACATCAATTTGATGTTCTGGTCAAAGCAGTTAGGTTAATCACTTTCATAATCTTTCCCAACATCCCTTTCATGTATATGCCCTATTTAATCTAATACTAATTTAGCGATGAAAACATACATTTGATTTACGGATAAATTTCTTTAAATCGATCTAGAAAAGAAATATACTGAATAAAATCTAAAAACCTTTTTTACTACAAAATCGGAAAATAATACCCTTTTTAAATATATTTTAGATATTAAAACTACAAATATTGCTGTAAACAAATATAAGTGCTTTGTAATTTGTTTATTTTATTTAAAGAAAAGGAAATACAGTTTAAATTCCTTAAATCATACTACTACTTTCTAGTGCATGGAATGGAATCATTAAACTTAAAACCTTGTGGCAAAATAATAATTTGCTGTGAGTAATTAATTAAATCAACCACTCGTGCGTCTTGCGTGGAAAAGCAGCAACATATGCATTATTAAAATTACTCAACTTTTCGAGCAGGAAATAAAAAAATATGTAAAAAATGCCGCTTCTAAAGACTATGAATCAGCATTCAACAAATTAGTCAGCATAGTAAGATTTCATTAAAATTTTAGAAGAAATTAATTATATTTTAATTATTCTTTAATTTATAAATACTATATGTAAAGAAATTCAATTCTGTTGTTTTAAAAAAGAAATAATTTAATGGGGAAATTTAAAAATTTTATTAATGATTTTATTTCATCAATTTAACGTTCATTTTAAATAAAAGAATTAAATTTTTTATTATCTTTCGTATAACCAGAGAAGAGATTGGAAGAGAAGGTTCCAATTAAAATAAGTTTGATCGTCAATCAAGGGATTTGGAATTGCAATATTATCGCATACGAAGACTGCACAACCATCAACGCCTGCAACTATAAACAGATGTAGCTGATCAGAGGAGTTTTACTGTGTCGTCTCGGCTTGATATGTTCTTAGGCTTGATTTTGAGCTCTGATTTTAGAATTCATGGTGTACTAAAACAGTGCAAAGTGAATTATGCTCAAATTGATACGTAATTCACGAATAATAAATTAAAAAACTCCAAATGCTCTTAAATGATGAAATTTAACTCTAAAATAAATCAAGATAAGTCTTGTAGGATATATTATATAATTTTGAAAGAGCTTTTAATATATGATAATCTCTAAAATTGTCATTACTATGAGAATATCTTTAGAGAAACATGTTTACAAGAAGACTTTTCAATCAACTTCCCGATTAATAGCATGTAAAATAAAACAACACGAGAGCAAAAAGGACGATCTAAAAATTCAGTTAAGCAGACATCTAAATAATGTTCATTTCTCAAATAGGTAAGTCATCAGAATATCTAATCTCTATCATCTATGACTTACATAATTAAGAGTAATCAAATCTTTCAAATTATGAAGAAAATTTTTAGCAACAAATAGATATTATTTTTAAAAAGCTTATTACTCTCTAAAATTCAAACATTTTTTAGTTTTGATAAAATTGGTCAATTTTTTTAACTTTATCAAAATTATTCAAAATTAATAAAATTTTAATAAATCTAGCCAAAATTCAAATTGATTAAGATAAGATAATGCATCTTGTTAAAATAATGTTAATTGGTTAGTAAATAATGTTAATTGATTTTACTATTTTTTTATAAAAATTAATGTCAGTTGATTTATTATGTCACATGATATATTATTTTATTTTGATCAATTTGAATTTTAACTAAATTTATCAAAATTTTATTAATTTTAGCTAATTTTATAAAAATTAAAAGGATTAATCAATTTTATCAAAACTTGAAACATTTTAAATTTTAAGAGCTAATAAGTCTTTTTAAAATATAAAAATATTCAAGACAACATGCATACAATCTCTTTTTTTAAATTTATGAAAAAATATTTTAAAAAATTTCGTTATTAACTTAAGTATTGAAGTGGTTTTAAATATCTCTTATTCACTTTTTTTTTTTACGGAATTTCACCTATGTCTAATGTTATGATATGTTAAAGTTCAAATATTTATTTTTTAACTACGTACTACGTATTTAGACTCATTTCATTCAATTGGTTCCATCAATTATTATGCTACTTGCTTCATGTCTTAAAAAAAAAAAAAAAAAAAGGACACAAAAATGTTGTAATTGTCTTCATCATTGGTTAACTGAGATCCGAACAATTGAATATATTAATTTTGTGTAAATAATAAATTAAATTTTCATCAAGTATTTTTTTTTTGTCAAAGTTATATGGGGAGTGGGATTTGAATATGGGAGACATTACCGAATGGATCAGATTAGGGATAACAATAAATGGAAAATTATCCATCTTTTATGGGGATCTACGCCAATAGAAAGAAGAATCCTCTCCATTTTTTTAAGGTTAGGAATTATATCTCTCGCCACACGGATTTTCATGAAAACTCCTAAGCTAATTTCATGGCACTTAAAAAATTTAAATATATTTTTATAAATTTGTATATTTATTAGATATATATTTTATATTTTTTTATATGTATATATAAATATTATTATATATATAATTATATATTTATTAGTTTAGAACATAAAATATTGTTATTTTATAATTTATTAAATTATATTTTTTTTAAAAAAAATTGTCTCACGAAGAATTCTCATATAGGTGAAAATGAGAGAAAAATCCTCTCTTTAAAAAGATGAGGCAACAGATGAGAGATAGTCTCCACCCTAGCCAGTCCATTGTCATTCTTAGACCAATCTAGAGCATGCAACAAATAACAACAAAGTTGTTTTCCAAATTATAATACCATAAATCCGAATTTCATTAGGGATGAATTATCTAAAAGAAATTTTTGCAAACCTAAGTGAGTAATTGAAGTACAACCATTTAAGAATGGCAAATTCAGTACATATGTTATTGTGCACAAAAGGGCAAACCGAGTGTGTTTTTCTAGGGGTCTCGTCTCAATAAGCAATGACGTGAAGAAGAAGTAACACTTTGTCACGAGTTGGCAGGCAAAGAACATTAAATACAAATCACTTATTTTGCCAAGATGGGGAGGCGGAGGCCGCTATGATTCCACGCCGCCGATACCATCACGCCCTAGATTATGAATCATATACTGATGTCACCAATGAATCCTCTTTTGACGTAGCCGCCATGCCCCACCGAGATCCTTTGACTCACGTGCATTAGCTCCTAAATGTGCCCCTTTAACGACCAAAATTTTGTCCTGAAACTCGAAAGTGCCCACCAATTACCATATTCATGTAATCTATATGATCTATCACTTTCATTCCTATGTTCATTTTCCTTTCTTTTGAACTATAGCATCAATTTCCCTCTCTCTTATGGCTATATATACCATTTGCCTTCAAAACCTTTCCTCCTACGACCAAATACTAAATCACTAACAACATATAACTAAATAATAAAAGTGAAAGAAGAGAAGCTTTCCTTTCAAGAAATTCAGGAAAACATGGATTCTTCTTTCTTTCATCAATATCAGAACCATTCCCATTTCTCCCCTGAATATTCTTCTTCCTTTAGCTCTCTTGAGTCCTTCTATAGCCACCCTTTTCCCTTCAACGAAAACGACTCCGAAGAAATGCTTCTCTTAGGAGTTCTTAATGAAGCCCCAGTTAAGAATTCTTTCGATACCATCTCCTCTAGTGCTAATACCAACTACGAGGAGGTAAGCTCAAAAGAAGATTATCAAGATCAAGAACCCAACCAAGAAATTGCTTATAGAGGTGTTAGAAAGCGGCCTTGGGGCAAGTTCGCTGCGGAGATAAGGGATTCGACGAGAAATGGAGTGAGAGTGTGGCTAGGAACATTTGATACAGCTGAGGCTGCAGCTTTGGCTTATGATCAAGCTGCATTTGCAATGAGAGGTTCGATGGCTATACTAAATTTTCCTATGGAACAAGTTCACGAGTCGCTTCAAGAAATGAACTACGAATTCAAGGAAGGGTACTCGCCCGTTCTTGCATTGAAAAAGAGGCATTCCATGAGGAGGAAAGCGGAAAGCAAGAAAAAGAGAAGCAAGGAAATGACAATGGAAAATGTGGTGGTCTTGGAGGATTTGGGAGCTGAATACTTGGAAGAGCTTTTAGCTATCTCCGAGAGTTCTACTTCATGGTCTTCACTATCATTCTGCTAACAGCACTCCACACCACCTCACAGTGTTCATATTACCATTTTATGACAAAAAGTTTCACCGAGCAACACTCAGAATTTGTCTAGTTATTTTCAGTTGTGGTTCCAATTTCTTTGATGGGTTTCGAATTCGTAGTTTCATAATTTTGAATTCGATTTGACCCAATAATATCATTAAACTAAAAAGACTCCTCAACTTGTAAGTGGCAGTAGTAATCAACTTTGTTACTTTTTCTTGCTAATTGCTAAAAGGACCCTAGTTTTGGCAGCTAATTGCTAAAAGGACCATAGTTTTGGCAACTTCGAACTTTGAAGTTGCACGATGGCAGCTAATTGCTCAAAGGACCCTAGTTTTGGCAGGGCTAAAACCTAGTTAACAGCCTAATGAAATGGTTGTAGGTTGGCCAAGCGAAAAACCTCAAACTATGCCTGGTTTTTAATATAATTATAGGATAAATTGACTAAATACTATAAAACAATAATAATAACGAGAAGATAAATTAATAATAGTTGTTCCAAAAAAATTAATAATAGCGATATATTTTTTATAAGAAAATTATTAGTTGGTGGTTAGACAAATAAATGTATAAACTCTAGATTATAGATTATAAGTGGCAGTAGTAATCAACTTTGTTACTTTTTCTTGGATAAAGTTCTATAATGGCTCTCGGTAGAATTATTGGATGGTGGACGATTAAAGATTTTAATTATGATGTGGACGTCCTTCAACGTATATATGCTAAGTTTTCTTTAATTTTAGTATTTGTTTAATCCATAGTGGCTAGTATTTTAAAGCAACATACGGTGCCCAGATTGTGATCGTTAGTGACGGTTTTAGTCCATACACCAATCACAAGTACTAATTAATTAATAACAATTCAAACAATCCAAGACTAAGATAAAACTAATGATAATGATTTACCGTATATGACTGGTAATTAATAATACTGGTGCGTCAAATATTTGATTGATTTACTATGCTAGAAAGATTGTTAAATGCATATGATATATTATGCATTTCTCTTGTATATAAAAATAGGGAAAAGTAAAAAAAAAATTTTTTGGTAAATATAGTTTTGTGATTTGTTTATTAAGAAAATTTTATGTTGTGATATAATATCGTTTATAAAATAATATCATATCCGTAATTTCATTACATATACATTACTTGGTATTACATTTTGCACATTATTTCAACTAATTATGTATCCAGATTTAAATACATAATTTTTTCGCTCTAAATACAAAATTTATTCTTTATTTATTTATTTTTTTATTATATTTGAACAAATTTTATAGTGATAAAAATAAAATTTATTTAAATATATATAAAAAGTAAATAAAGAATAAATTTTATATTTAAAAGTGAAGAAACTATATATAATTAGTTAAAATAACATACAGAATCTGATATTATATCAAATAGATGTAATAAGATCTAATTGTTTTACGAACAACGTTATAACGCATAATAGAGTTTTGACAATAAATAAATTATAAATTTATTAAAAACAAAGATCACGTAGTAAAATTTTGTAGTTTTTCTATATATATATATATATATAACACAAATGAAAACTAAGTGATATATCTTTGCCAACCATCATGTACGTCGTCTATTTACTTATTCATTCTATCCGTAGGTAGTGTTACATAAATTATCAATTTATATTAGCACACATCATCAAAAATCATGTAATTTATTTATAAACAAACTGATATCCAGTTAGATATGTTAATTTTTAAATGAGTTGATAGAAGGTAAATTTGGGAAGTTGACCAAAAGACTTTTCTGGATAAATACTATTTTTCGTTTAAAAAAGTAATTATTATTGAAGCAAAAAATAATGCTTCCTCTAAAAATAAATTCATGAATTCTACATGTCAGCGTTCTGGAGATGGAAAACAAAAAATTCATGCACCACAGGAGTAGTAGAAATCTGAAATTACAATTTTTTTTTTTAAAAAGGAAGTGTTTGGGGTGAATATGAAGCATAGTCCAACAATTTCTCTCATTACGAAGCCCATTCCAGCTTATGTAAATTCCCCGCCAAGAGGATTCTGATATCATAGCTCTACCCCAATTCCATCGGACAAAATTTGCCTAAGCTTTCCTGTATTATGTAAACGGCACGTTGGGTTTCCCTACCCACAAGCAAAAGACTGGACTGAGGTTTTGATTTGATCAATGAATTACGTTAGTTCATGGACTTATTTCTCAAAACTTGACTTAGTCCAATATTTTGCCTGAGATTGAGAGAAAGACAGTGACTGAGTGAGACAACATAAATGGGTCTCAATTGCTAGTTTCAACGGACGGTGGTGGTGGTGACGTATTTGGTGGCTTCAATTCTTGGCGGCCACGATTAAAGGCGGAGAATTTGAATTCCATTTTATAAGAATGGAATCGAATAGCATAAGCATCTCCGCCGCCATGGCAGGTTCTTGAATCAAACTCAATTACAACTCCAAGAACCAATGTTATCATTACCATAAATGGAGGAGCTTCCATTGCTAGCTATAGCTATATGCTTTCTGGATTTGATTGAGGAGGTGAAGGTTTGCTGAACGGAAAGCACAATACATATTATTATGCAAGTCCGAGGAATCTTTTTCAGATTTCATGGACTATATAACTATTTAACGAATTAATAACAATGATAATAATCAAATATTAAATAAAAAATCTCAACAGAACAAGTTTCATTTCCCTATATTACTGCAACTATTAATTAATTGATGAAAATTTAGGTATTATCTGTTCTCGCACCGTTGTTATCTCTAATTGGTAGAAACTTGAAATTATAATTAAAAGAAAAAAGAAAAAAGAGGATGGAGATGAAGCAGAGTCCAACTGTTATTCCCATATCACAAAAGCCCATTCGAGGCTTAAGTAAATGTTTGTTAGTTTTACTTGTACGTTTCTTTCTGATTCTGTCGAAACAGTAACAGATGTGCGTTTCTTTCATGGACAATTGTTCACCTTATCAATATCCTCACTTTCTATGGAGTTTATCATTGTCTTTGATATAAAATTTATTTATAAATCTATATTTTTATATATTTTATATAAATTTTTATTTATATTAAATTTTTGAAATTGATTATAGCTATACTATATTCTTTTAAATTTGATAAAATTTACAAATAAATTCTTAAATTATAAAATTTTTCCATTACTATAAAAATACCATTAATTAAAATATTTTTTCTCGTTGTTCATTCTTTCTCCTCATTCTTCTTCTCTCTCTATTCTATCTCTTTTTTTGTATTTTTATATTTATTAAAAAAAATTTTAAAAAAATAACACAAGACGTTTTTATAAAAAAATTATTAAATTTTACATTTAAATCAAATATAAAATTTATTTTATTTGAAAATAAATTTATTTTTATTTTGTAGCATATTAAATATAAAAATTTATTTATAAATAAAATAAAATTTATGTTAGAGTTGAATTTACGAAATGATTTTAGAACTCCACGGAGAAATCAAGCGAAAAAGAATTTTCCAATGCAGTTGCGGAATTCAAAATTAGTGGCTCAAGAAAATGTTGGATTCGGTGAAGGGTTTTTTTGTCAATAAAGCAGTTGACAAGCGATGCCCGCTTATTTCCTGCCTACATCATAGGCTTTTCTTTTAAGGGCGCTAAAAAAAAAAACCTTCCAAGTCACCTTGCCAACTCTTTACTGCCTGGAAAGAGGAGTATGTTGACTAATAAATATTACTGTCTTTTAAAATTAGATCTGTTAGTGAAATCAATTAATTGATTTAGTTTTAGCAATTTAATTTAATTTATTTGATCAATTCAATTTAATTTAATAATTAATAAAATTAAAAAATATTATTAAAATAAATTTAAAATATATTAAAAATATGTAAATATAATTATAATATTAAAAATTAATATGAGTCAAACCAACTGTTTTTTCTGTCTAACTTACTTGCTCTTGTAATCTGCATTGCTCGTGCCAATTTGGCAGCAAAACACTCTCTCTTCAATTTATTAATTTTTTTTTTCTTTTCAGGAAGGAGCATAAATAGTTCAATACCCAACTAAGATTTTCTTGATAATTTCCGGCATTTTGTATATGCTGATCAATTTCTTCGTTCTTGACAGAAAGTTCAATTACACGATCACGTATTACTACTCCTTATACCAGACACTTTAATGCAAGAAAATATTTTCTAAATTTGTAATCCTACTATTCGGCTAGTCTAATAATTGAATATCTTAATTAACATGTATCTCTGTCACATTATACAAGAAAACCCAGTTCCAGCCCCTAGACTTTTCACATTTTTTATATTTACCCATTCGTCTTATCTTTATTATACTTAAACTCTTCAACTCTTTAAAATTGTGTTACATTTTTATTAATAATTCTATCAATCGTGAATAGCACACATCATTTATTGCAAAATTTTTTTGTTGTAAATGAATTGTTAAATTCTAAATTGGACACGTTAATTGTCGTTTTAATATTAACTCATTATATGTGAAGCAACCGACAGAGATTTAAAAATTCGACTATTTATTATTGAAATTGAATGTCAACTAGTTGCTTTGGATTTTTGATTTACAAAACCAAAATTTCAGATTCTACTTTGATCCATCTATTTTTCTCTATCCTTTAAAATAATATTAAAAAAATAGCAGCAAACAACAAACATGAAGGATGATTTACACACTCACCTTCCTTTTCCTTCTCTTAAACTGACCCCTCCTCACCGATGTTTACCTTGACTTGACCACCTATTTGGCCTCATCTCCAATTTTCTCATCCAAACTATTACTTCTCTCTCTCTCTCTCTCTCTATCTTCACCATCAAAACCAAATCTCCATCAACTTCAGTCGACAATGCTTTAATTCCACCCACAATCGGCACCAATCTCATCCCTTCTTTCCCTTTCGAACCAAAAATCAACCCAAGTTGGTGTCGAACCTCTTAGTCCAATTGATACCTTGTTTCTTCCTTTTTTCTTTTTCCATTGATTAGAAGTAACTAGGATGTCTTATTCAATGCCAAGAGAGGGCTGAGTTTGATTGAGTTTGTTAAAACTAGAGAGAGCTGAGTGTTGGGTTTAATTGTTAAATTCAATTTGATTTTGTGAATTTGTTTTAATTTTAAAGAGAGTCGTATGGTTTTATTAACAGTTTGATTTTGTGAATTTGTTTTAATTTTGAAGAGAGTTGTATGATTTTGTGAACAATTTGATTTTATTGTCTGTGTTCTTATAATTCAAATTTGTTATTATTGTTGTTGGTGGAATTCTTGATTGTTGTTGTTGTTCTTCCTTCAAACAATTTGATTTTGTTGTTAGTTTGATTTTTGTTATTGTTGTCGATGAGATTTTTTTTTTTTTACAATGCTGAGTTGGCGAACATTTGATTCATTTTTATTAATAAATTGATTTTTATAATGCTAATTATTGTTTTATTTTTTTATTAATAATATAATATTACATTTAGGATGACACTTCTCTAACAATAATATTATAATAATGATTATGTATTATTTTTGTTAATCTATTAATTGTTCTGTTAATGAAGGTGTTTATGATAAAAATTTGAAAAGTGAAAAGGTTTCAATATAGTAAATATAAATTGAAGAAATAAATATAAAAAATGCAAAAAGTTTAAGGAGCTAGAATGAGTTTTTCCTATTACACAATAGATGACCAGTTTAAATCGTAATAGAAAAAGTTTTGTTGTCCTATGATTTCACCTGGTTTAATTTTAAATTAGTTTTATATTTCAACTAGTAAAGCAGCTCATGCAATCCTGCGAGTTAAAACTATTTAGATTTTATTATTTTACATTATTCATTTTAATAATGTATAAATTCTAATTGTATTGTTATTAAAAAATTGCAAAATAAACGTAATGCATTATTAAAAATAATACTATTTATAAAAGTACCTATCACGAACTTATTCAGTTAATTCAATATTGATAGATTATTGTTTTTAAGAAAACATATATATACATAACAACAATTTTTTAACACTGCATGACAATGGGGTTGAGAGGAGAGGGAAAGATATTTTAAAGAAAAGGGAAGGGAGTTGGAGGAAAAGGAGAAAAATTTTTACTAACTTGTTTTTTATTATATAATAAATAGCCATTAAAGGGAAATAAGAAAAAATATGTTAATTTATTTAAATGAATGGGAGAGGAAGGGAATAAAAAATATTAAAAGATAAAAAGGTCAAATTTATAAATGATAAAATTTATGTTTTAAGAATAAAAAAAGTACTATTTTTTATCATGAATTGAAAATTTTCACTCGTCAAATTAGAATATAATCAATTTCACCTTCTTCAAAGGGAATGAAGAGAAATCATTTCCCTTTTATTCTCCTTCCTTTCTAAAAAATTTAATAACTAAAAAATAATTGTAATTAATTTCTCTTCTATTTCTTTTGTTTTCCATTGGATTACCCTTCATCCATGCATAGCATAAGTGAAATTTATATTAAAAGTTTCCAAAAAAAACCCTTGGGTATAAAAATTAATTTCAAAATTAAGCTAGATTAAATTTATTTATTTAAATCTACTTCAACACAAAGTTCAAATAATTAGTTTTTATATTAGAAGATTTTAAAAAAAATGTAAAAAAATAATTTGTAAATGAAGCTAAATTGAATATTTTTTATTTTATTATATTCCTACATGAAGTTATTGAACCTAATGACTTTCATTTATTTATTTCCATTTTCTATACAAAATTCAAATAAGCATCATTTATATTAAAAGACTTGGGCAAGAAATCTATAACAAAATTTAAATCTAAAATGAAACCAAAATGTAAAAAAATAATTTGTAAATGAAGCTAAATTGAATATTTTTTATTTTATTATATTCCTACATGAAGTTATTGAACCTAATGACTTTAATTTATTTATTTCCACTTTCTATACAAAATTTAAATAAGCATCATTTATATTAAAAGACTTGGGCAAGAAATCTAAAACAAAAATTAAATCTAAAATGAAACCGAATTAATTTTATTTACTTCATTTTAGTTTTACACAGTTCATTTCAATTTAATTGATATTTTTGCCCAACAAAATTTGAGAGCGAGAATTTTAAATATCAAATATTGAAATTAAATTTATTCCTATAATTATATAAATATATTTTTCTTTCCAACCATATCAAAAATCTACTCTATTCCCATATATATATATATATATATATTCTTCTAACTACATCAGATATATAACTTAATTTCTACTATATAATTACCTTCAATCAGATGGACCAAGCAGGAACACCCGAGAACTGAAATGATATTTTCTTATATATTAGCAACACAATAGACAATTGGAATAATCAAATATTTCAAATGCGAGCATAAAACAACACATGTTTACAGGAACACAACCACCATATACATGACAAAAAGTGTGCGCTTAACAACACATTGATTCATGAAAGGGAACCATTCCTTCAACAAAAGGCAAAATAGAAGATAGAAATCACACATGTTAATTGGGTATATATTCCCAAACGCATAAGAAGCAGCACAACCTGAAAAGAGTAATCTGCACTACATGCCTAAAATTTCAACCAACGTCACAAAGGGGAAAGAAAAAAAAAAAAGAAAGAAAATCAGAACACTTCAATTGTTATTAATGGAGAAAGATAAACATAAAATTTAAATAAAAAGAGCCTACCGAGCAATGACGTCTCAAACAGCAGGAGATTTAGGCAGGGCAGCAGTCTGGAGCCATCCATCAAGTTCTTCCTCCAGTTTTTGCGAGTACCAACAGAGGACCGCATATCTCTGTACATAGCATCTGATAATGCAATGGGATTGAGCTAGCTAAGCTCATTTGTTGAAGCGGTTGCACTTTCATCTTATATACAATGGCCACCCCCTCTGCCTAATATGTCCATGACGCATGACTGTTTTGGAATCAAGGATATACAAAAGCCACTGCCCAAATTTTTATACTTCTGTCTGAAAAAAATAAAAACGAAAAACTCATATACATACGAAGAACATTTCATTTTATTTAGAAGGTACGAGGCATCAACCTTTTTTTCCTTTCTCACTTTGGCTCCTAAGGTGAAAATATGCCCATCATTCTAGACTTCTTTAATATCTATACTGTAACACGTATTACATTTGTATTTACTTTACGTATTACATATGTATTTACTTTACTTTGTTAACACAAAAATATTTGGTTTTAAAAGAATAGTAAATATTTTACCTTGATTAATAATTGTTATTAATATAAAAATATACTGTTTAATGAGCTATCAAATACAAATTTTAATTGTATTTTTAAAGCAATCATAAAAAAAAAAAAATTTTCTTTGCCTTCACAAATGGTTGTTTACTCTTCCTATAATTGATGAGAAAAAAAAGTTATTAAATAAACGTATAAATACTATAAATTAATTTAAATCGACTATAGTTTTGTATTCAAATCATAATTTTAACGAATAAGTAATTTTTTTAATTAATCAGAATGTATTCTAAATTATAAACCTCTTTTAAAAAAGGTACATAAAAAATTTATTAGGCTTGTATATATATATATATATATATATACACACACAGAGAGAGAAAGAGAGAGTTAAGGAATGAATTCCATGCCTTTGAAACTCTCAACCGCATCCTTGATAAATTGGTCCATGTGAGTAAATTCTAAACCCAAGTCCATTAGCTTCTTCACTCCATTCTTTCCTCTTCACCACCTTGGCTGGGTATCCTTTGGCAAGCTGCAGAAAGGGATAAATGCAGGAGAAACAATTCATTACTCACCCCATCTAGAAAACACAAAATGTTCCAGGCAAGCAGAAATGAGAATGTACCAAGCTTAACCACCACAACAAATAACACAAAGGCATTCACATTTTAACCATAATTTGAAATTTTATCTAATGCTTCTTCAAGAGACAGAATTCATAAAAAGGGAATTGTTTAGCAAACTATTTTCTTGATTCAGCTAACATGATGTCCATAATCATTTTTTTTAAGAGATTTGATTTCATAGTTATAGAGTTCCGTAGGTATAAGAAAATCAAACTTATATGCATAATAAATGAGCATAGGTTGTCATACTAGTTACCTGGGCACCTTATACTGGGAATAATGCTGCAACCTTCAAATTGAAAAAAAGTCAACATCAGATTATAACACTTAATGGATAGATGAGGGTGGAGTAGAAAAGATAATTCAGGATCAACATCTCAGCATGTGTAAGGAATAAAATCAAAATATTCCACAAAGTAGAAGAATATCAGACCAAATATATATCAGAAGAGACTCACACCTGTAATAATAGTATACTCTTGCCAATCCCAGGATCACCACCAACCAAAACCAAATAACCTTCAACCATAAACAGATACAGGAAATTCAGCTCAAATTTATCCAAAAAATTAAAAAAAAAAAAAAAAAAGCTCAAAGCAATCAACTTCTTTCAATACAGGGACATGAAGATCAAAACTTAAACCTTTCTAAAGACTTCACTATGTAATAGCTGAGGCAAGGGCAGTATAAATAGAAAACATAAAGCATTAAAGAAATTAAAAACTCCCATATATGTGCATATAGAGTATACAAAGTCAATGAACAGGAAGGGGAATCGTTCCATAGCTCAATCGACTCCTAGGGATAAATCAATAAACTAAATTAATTTTTAGAACATACATTACATATTAAAAGAACACAATGTATTGGATGCTGTAACAGAAATGGCTTTGTGATGCAATACCTGTGCTCTCGGCCGCTCCGTTGACTCTCCGTACGTGAGCAATTTTAATTTAGTCCAATCATATCCGTATATAAGACTATTTACTTCATTCAAGTAGCATTAAATTAAAAGCTGAATCTATATATTTAAGCTTGAAACGTGAGGATATGGTGGACAGAAATAAGTCATGGGAAATTGAATCAGTTCGTCTCTGGGTGCTTAACGATCACCACCGGACATTTTACATGCTAGGCACGATAGCAGCTAACACTTCCAAGGAGAGCCATGCAATAATCAATTAAGAAATCAAGAAAATTCTTCAAACAAAATGAAGAAAAGTACTGATTACTACTACATATATATACCTCTTCAAGAAGCCATAACCATAGCTTCCCACGACCAGGAAGTCAGTTCCCAGTTTCTATGCTGCATTGCATATCACATCCTTAGCCTCGCCACTTCCAACTGCTCTCTCCACTTTTACCTGCACATTAAAAACCAAATGTAAACCAAGAATCAGTTATCAGAAACACTAAAAGGGAAGCCAAGAGTGATTTACTTGTTTGGTTGCAGAGAAAGAGAATGGAAATGAAAAGTGAAGAGAGATCTAGTGCAGAAGATGGGAGGCGGTAGTACCAAATGGAGAATGGAAAGTAAAAAGCTAGGACATCTAACAATTAAATGAAAGACACAACTGCCCTCTAACGAAATTTAAAGGGCGTCGTTTTGCGATAGGGAGGGGGAGCAGCTTGAGGGCAGAAAAGCCATTTGGTGTAAACATTTTCCAGCCCAAGATACGACACCATGTTGCTGAGGAATTTGGGTAGACAGACGAGAATAGACAAAATTACCCCGTGCAATCAATTGCAATTCCACTAAACAACGCTGTCCAGGTGGGTGTAAAAAAAAAAAACTTATTTAGTGATGGAAATGCATGTGCCCACATGATTCTTACTTATATCAAACGCTAATTAAGATAATAAATTAGACCTAAGCAAACTATTAACTTAACAAAATGCAGGTGGGGAAACGACAACCAAAACACGATTAAAAGACACGATAGGAGAAACCAGTATAACACTCATTTTAAATATTAAGAGATTAAGAATTTCAATCTCAACCAAAACTAAATAAATTAAAAGACACAATAGGAGAAGAAAGTGACTAAGTTAAGTAACATAAATGCATCTCAATTGTTGGTTTCAATGGATGGTGGTGGTGGTGAATTTGTCACGATTAGAGGGGGAGAACTTGGAGAGCCTTGACGGCGCAAGATGTTGGGTTCCGAGGGGGAGACCGAATCAGGGGAAATGATCTTTTAAAACCATAAAGTTTGACATGCAGCAAGGACAATTTGGCAAGCTCCACTTTATAAGAATGGAAAGAAATAGCATAAGCATCTCTGCTGCCATGGCAAGATCTTGAAGCCAACCCAATTACAACTCCAATGTCATCATCACTATACATGGACGAGATTCCATTGCTAGATATAGCTATAAACTTCTTGGATTTTATTGAGGAGGTGATGGTTTGTTGAATGGAAGTTCTCGCATATATATATATATGTGAAAGCTTAAATCTTGTAGAATTTGAAAAAGACTCTCTACTTTGTTTGGAAAAAATAATTTTTAGTTGATTAGTAATTATTTGGAATGACTCATGAATATAAACATTATAAAAGAGTTTTTTTTTTTTATTTTATCTGCTAAAAAAAGGACTTTTTGTTTGGTTTAGTCTTCTAATCTCTATGTGCTGAAAGAAATTCAAAGTCACTCAACATAGAGCAGCTTTACATGGTCAACAATAAATAACTGTTAGGATAGGAGGGAATCAGGGAGAATTTTCAAGCCCTTTTATAAAAATACATGGCGCGTTTAATACCCTATATCCTAATCCAAGATTTCAAATATATGAGTTTACATATTCTTGCATCTTATCAATCTTTGTTTTCAATGTGGCAATAATTGTATTTCTATTTCATATGTAAATACTCGCATCATCTCAATAATAATTAATATGAAGTGCTAATCCCTACAAATTTTAGACTTGATAATGTCATTAAAAGGATATATATAATTGAATGTTAATTACGTCTAATGTAATTGTTTTTTTTACAAGAGTGAGGTTTTCAAATTCGATTTTTCATAATAATATAATGAGTTTATCTTCGCAATAAAAATTAAATGAAGAGGCCATTTCCTATTATATAGCTCATGACAACTCATTTAACCTTCAATGAAAAAGAAATAAAATATGATTGAAAAAATCAACAAGCCATTCAGTTTAAAGAAATCATTCATAATATTGCATTAATAGATTAACAAAGCATTAAATTGTTCAAGCAAATACTAATTAAGACAGGGGTAACATAGAATATCGATTTCAATTATTGATTCCAGGCGGTGCATGTGGTGGGTTCTCTTGACGACGGCTGATACTGGCGGCCGGAGAAGTCAAAACTATGGGAATTATCCTTCTAAATTGGAGACGTTTAGCAACCTGCAAGGCCATTCTTTCATGCTTCATTTTGTAGAAATGCAAGGCATCCCTGCTGCCATGGCAGCCTAGCTCCAGAACAGCAATTAGTAATATGATTGCAATCACATATGGACGAGCTCCCATTCCTATATATGTCTTGTCTAAGGGCGCAGAGATGTGTGAATGAAGTTGTATTTATAGGGGAGGATGCATGCATTAATGTAGCAGTATTAAATAGTTGCTTACTACTGACAAACTATGCACAAACAGTTTAGTTGTTTTATAATCCAAAAACTCGAGTATTATTTAAGATTAATTAATGGGTAATGTAAATTTCTAGACATTAAATTACCAATATTAGAGCGATTATTTTTATCATATTTGAATATATTTGAAAAAATTGATCCAAAAAAAAAAATCAAAACAACTCAATTTGAAACAATTCAAATATTTTTAATCAAATTTGACTCGCATTTAGATTAGAATGATATGATTTAAAATTTTAAAATATTTAATTTTTATTAAATTGAACTATTTTCTTTATTTTCAATTTGATATAACTTAATTTCATTATTTTTTTTATTATATAATTACTTAATTCAATTACTCTTTTATTAAATATTTTAACAAAAATAAAAAATTTTACTTGAGTTTTATTTATATCAAATCTACCTGATTAAAATTTAAAAAATTATTTTTCTTAATAAATTATAATAAAATATCACATAAATAATAAAATCTTTTCATCAAGTTGTGAACTTATATTCTCTCAATATACATATATATATTTGGAATTTTGAAAAAATGGTAAAAGAAAAACTACTAGAAGTTTAACTAATCTGAGCAATTAGATGACCGTTTATATATATATATATAGAGAGAGAGAGAGAGAGAGAGAAAATTAATATTTAATTCACAATATATATATATATATATTTTCCTTCCATCTGTCACTTCCGACTTCAAATGTTTAGAGTCAAACTTCGCCAATTATCCACCCATGGCCCAGCCTTTACGTACAAATAAATAAATTTCTTTCATCTATTAGTTCCGTCTTCAAAGGTTCCAAGTCAAACTTTGCCAATTGTCAATTGCCAACTTGTGGGATTTTTTAAAAAAAAAATTGGAAACTTGTAGGATCAATACAATTTATATTTAATTATAAAGATACTCAAATATACTATTTAGATTAATTCAAAAAGAAAATGTATTATGTCAATATTATTATATATACTGCAAGTTGATCCACTAGATTTTTATTAAATTTTTTTTATAACATCTAATTTGATGGACTAATTACCATATCAGAATTTGACTATATACCATATATAAGGATAAGAGAATTTATTTTTCAAAATAATAATAATGATAATAATTATTCTTTAAAAAAATAATGATAATATTATTCTATCTTTGTGTTTCGAGTACAGTCTTTTTAAGTATTTCTGTGCTCTCAAAAAAAATAAAAAATCTCTCTATTAGCACTAATTTGATAATAATTGATATGTTCATTATGTATGGACAAGGACAAAGCCTGACGAATGGAGTTCTAGCCATATCTTCCTACCTTTGTGTCAAATTTGTAAAACCGCTATTTTTTTTTTCTTACTTGATCCTGAGATCCAGTTTAATAAACCCTCTTTGTTGGGGAATTGGATAACGAATCTATTTTAGGGCTTAGTTTAGAGGATTATAATTTATTATTAATCTGAGGGTTCCTCTTGCTATTTCAGAACTTTTATTGACTCAGAAAGTTACGCAACTCTAAGGTGATATGAATTTGGATATGAGATCGTTGGATTCTAAATCCTAGATTTCTATCCTATAATATCGTTCTAATTCAACACTCATTTGGATAGGTCTAGCTTTAGTAGGAATGTTTCTTTCATCAAAATCTTTTTCATAGGGGTAAATCAACCATGTGTTGTTTCCTATTCCATAAAACATTTAGAAAAGTAAAACAAACTTATTTTAAAAGTAAGTTTTGAAAATTTGAAATTTTTTGCTTTATGAAATCTTGGTTTAATTGCTTTTGGATATTTTGGAGGAAAGATTTTGTTTTGCAAAAACCATATCATCTTGGTTTCTTTTTATCAAGGTATTTATCTCATGTTGGTAAATAAAATTGGCTTTGAGAAAATTTAGAAACTTGGTTTTTGGTCTTTTTTTGAAAGGAAAAGAAAGTTTTATGTGCTTGTTTTTAAAATCAATAAAAGGATGCATAGTTTTATAGGAAGTTATCAAGTTAATGAATGGCGCCCCTATAATCACAACATGACTCATATCATAGACCAAAAGGAAAAAAGTTTGAATGTAAAATTCATTGTTAAAACACTAGCCTTTGTTTTTCCTTTAACCTTCATTTTGGACTTATTAGCAAAATCAAGTCCTTGTGTGGTTTTATTTTGAAAACGTTTTGGTACTAAACTGGGTTTAATACAACTTAAATTTGCTTCACTATCAAATGGAGCAATTGTATCAATTTTGAAATTATAAAAAAAAACTAAAGTAAGTTTTATCAAGTATTTTATGGAAACTACTTCAATCAACACACAGAGATAATCACCTGAAAGATTATGTTCTAAGTTGGAAGGGATCATGGGTTTCTTCATTTGTATTTATAAGGGTGTTCTTATAGTAGAGTGACCTGACGAATAGTCCAAATCTCATGGCGCTAGATCTAGTGTCCACATTGTAACTCATGGCCAATAAAATTTAGAACAGAAAAAAGTTAATGAGTGAAATTTCTTTTCAGTTTTTAGGGGTATGCAGTGGGTTTTGAAAAACTCAAAACTTTTTTGGATTGAATTTTTTAGAATGTCTAGGGTAAAACAAAATTTTTTCCACTACCTTGAGAACCATGATGGATATTGGGCGATATCGGTTTTATCACTGAAGTAGAAAAGTCATGAATGAGTTTGTTTGGTGTTTTGAATAAGGAAGGTATTGAACCAAGTTTGTTAGTAGTCCCAATATGAGAATGTGGGTGAATATGGGTATGGTGGTGAATTTAGCTAGAAAAGGCTTTGGAATGTTTTGAAAGATTGTGAGAGAACATAGATGTTTTGGGCAGGGCCTGAAAAATGTGGTGTATCAGGGACAACAAGGACAGAGAGCTCTATCCTTTTAAGTTGATCCTTAATAGCCTGTAAAAATTATGTTTTGTTAATCTTAATTTCTTATTAGGCTAAAGTGGAAAATTTATAGGGTTTAAAGATAGGGTTTTAAATTCTAGATTTGTTGGTAGTTTCTATAAAGTTAGTAGCAACCCAAGATCCGTAGATCCCTTTATTTGTTTAAGGGGAGAATGTTCAGATTCTATCTGGTCATCAAACGTTTCTCAATTAGTTACCTTTTTACGAGTGGTGACTGGATGCGAACTATGACATGGATAAGATTGAGAACAAGCTTCATTGGTCTGGGCCTGTTCAATAAAGGCACTTATTGGTAGACTGACCATAAATCTGACTTTATTGGACTGTCCAACTCTTTATTGAACTCCTTATTGGTAGATTGTCCAACTTCTGACTTTATTAGATTGGGCCTATTCATAAGTGGGTGAATATCCATTTATGACAAATATATATATATATATATATAATCAAAGCAAAAACAAGCCAACGTGTTGATGTTATAAAAGTTTTTTTAAGTTTGAATTTGTTTAAATCACATGACAAAAAGTTGATTCATTCATTTATTAATACATTCATTTATTGATTTGTAATATTGCATTAATTAATTTTGATTAATTCATTGATTCATTAACATACTTTAAATTTGAATTTGTTTAAGCCCTATGACAAAAAGTTGATTCATTCATTCATTAATCCATTCATTTATTGATTTGTAATGTTATATTAATTAATTTTTGATTCATTCATTTATTGATTCATTAACATACTTTCTATTTAAGTAATTTTTTAGTACATTAGTTCTTATAAATGTAACTGCATTTTCAAAAATATATTATTATTTAGTCTATATATCGATATTTGAATTTTATGGTGAATGTAAGTTAATTATCTTTTAATATGATACTCATTAGTTGCGAAATAATTTTTAACAAAGTGAAATAATTTGATTTTATTTTAAACAATCAAGTATAATTTAATTGATTTATTTATTTTCTTTAAATTTATAGGAAACAAATGGTTTATTTAAGTTTTAACAATTATAATTATAAATGAATTTTGTACGAATTTAGTGAGAATATAACATTTGAAATGAAAACTTATTAGACATACGTATCAAGTAAATTAAATATTTTCATTGATTGATATAATGTGTATTTATCATTTTTCAAATTCGTTATAAAAATTATTTATGATGAACATTTTATTATTTATTAAGTTAATATTAATAAATAAGTGACTAACAACTCTATAATATTATTATTGTATTAAATTAATTAATTGAAAAACTATAAAATAACTAATTAAAAAGAAAATATATAAAAGAAATAAAATATATACAATGACAGAAAAGTATTTTAAAAGAAATAAAAAATTATTTATTTATCTAAATTAAATGATAAAAATATAAAATAATTTAAATAATATGAATTTAAAAATTATTTGTTTAGATATTTTTATATCTAAAATGAAAATAACATAACAATTTTCTTAGTTATTTTATAAAAAATTTTACAATATAATTAACGCAATGCCCGAGTTTGCTACTAGTTATAGAGATATAACCGAAAAAGAACAACTTAGGATAGAAAATATTGGAAGGCATTTGGTATAAACAATGACAAGTAACGATAATTATAAACTAATTGTTGAGTTATATAATCTATTTGTTTGCACTTAGATCATAACCACCCAACGTGTCAGATGTGTAAAATTTCAATTAAGATGTGTGAATATGATAGAAGCATTTTAATCTCTAATCAAAAGATTAGCCGACAATTTATAAAATAATAAATCTGAGAAACTAATAAGGGTGAACGCAAAACTAAAAATTTGATTGCTAAATGAGTTATTACAAGTTAAAAGTAGTGTTTGTAAGAGCACATGATCCAAATATATGTGTATATATATATATAAAGTATTGTTATTTTACTGTCTCTCAACTCTTTTAGAAAGATGGATTAATTATTCTATATTCAAAGAGTTAAGCAGTGAGAGAGAGAAATAAATTTATTTTGACTTTACATTAAAATTCACATTTCGTAGCAGATTACACTTTTTTTTAAAAATAATTATATTCATAAATTGTTTATGTACCAAATTTCTTCAAGGGAATGATGATAAAGCTGTTTATTTGCCAAAATACATATTGAATAACGAAATCAAAGTTCATGTACTTTACCGTCAAATATGCAAACATTACATGCTTATTAAAAGACCTTGAAATCAATACATAAACTTTTGAGCCTTGATATGTTGTAGCATCAACGTGGTGGTGATGGTATTGGGATATCTTGGAGTGGGGATGGCGGAAGGCGACTGTGGCTGCGGCAGCGGCGGCGGCGGAGGAGGACTTTTGAAATGAAAAGGAGGATTAAGCATGGGAGCCTTAATCAAAGAGTTGGTGGTCGGTTCCTCTCCAATAATTCAACGTTGCGAAATCATTCTTTTCTTTATTATTATTGTTAATCTTTTTTAGTTAATTCCTAATGGGGATTTGGCAAAGATTTCGTTGGCCATCAAGATGCTGGTTTCTATCCATAAGTTTACATCCCAGATATAATTTTTCTTTTGGGGCAACTGAGCTTCAACTGTTTACGATTATGGTGCTAGTTGTGAGTTAGCGATCCTCATTTTTATTTTAGTTTATAAAGTGAGAGTATTCTTACTTACAAATCAATCAAAGACTAAATATCTCTTCATTCTTTGAATACGTAACAATCTCTATTCCAACATTTTTTTTTTTTATGCAATAATAAATTTTTAAGTTTTAACGATATCTCTCTTCAAACCAATTCAAGTAAAACTTATTTATATTAAACTTAACAAATTCATGAAAAATTAAATCCAGACCATAATAAAAGAACACACTTATTATCTTGCCAACTTTCATCCTCCATTTTGACCGGATGATAAAGAACAAGCAGTGAAGATGTTTAAGTGACCAAAAATTCATGTCAACGCCTTACTGTAACACTCCGTTCATCCAAAAAAATCAAAAATGGAAAACAAAGCCTTAGCGAAACACATTATTTTTCAGAATTAAGCAGCTGCACCAAAAAGATATATCATTTTGATAAGCAATTGACTGAACTTACAGAACATCTTTGCTTTTTCACATATCAAAATAATTTCAATCAATAGAAGGCAGCTTTTCTCATCCAGCAAGATTCTAACCTAGGATCAATTTTTTACAACTAAGCTTGCTCCAAGGGGACGCTTCTCACAATTTCTAAAAACAAAATGAAAACCTAAGATTTCCCTGATAAAATATTCTACTGAAACAATAAGCTGATTAACAACCTCAATGCCACATGAAAGACCTAAACTACTTTATAGGCGCTAAATAATAAAATATAACAAAGAAACCGGCTAATATTTCATCTTCAACTGGTTGGAGGTTGACTCGAAAGTGGAAGCAAACATTAACTCGTGGACATAACTGTTAGGAGATGTAATATACAAAACTCATCCTCAAAATAAATTCAGGATGGCTTCAGCCCTCTAATTGCTGAGGCGAAAATCTATACATTCAAAAATAAAACTCATCAAAGAATGGAAATTGAAATAGAAATCAGCCAACAATAAAAAAAAACAAAACAAAAAGCTCTGATTACAGTATCGTGTATCTTTCAGACCATTAACATTTAACTCCATTTTTAACCAAGTTTCAATTGTTTAACTCATGCAGGATACCTGTTTGAATTTACTCTACAATAATATCTAATTTCGTATACCACATAGAGACAAATGTGAAATAGATACTGACCCCAATTTAATCAATCCACAAACAAGCATCACGCAACATCCTACCAAATTATTTGAAAGACTTTTAGGACTACATAATTCGCAACACAAGCTGAATGGAGAGAGAGTCACTTGTACCAGAGATTTTCATTTATTTAAACAGTATATTAAATTTCCAACTGAAGTTATGATGGAATAAAGCGAATGCAAGATCCCATTCTCTCCCTCTACAGAGGGAAATTCAGTTTAAATTGATCTGATCTGGAAGAAGAGGATACAGATCAGTACCCATACTTCTTATTCATAACCAACACACAAGATCAATACGAAACTGGACTGGCATTATGTGCGATAATAAGCTACTGGCGCCAGACTTTAAACATCCAGTTACAAGTAGAACAAATTAGTATGAGAACATTAACCTGTTAGATTACATGCATACTCATCTTATTCATGCACCAACTTGAATTTGTATTTTACTGATTAAATTCTTTCAACCAATGAAACAAAAATATAAAGTAGAAAAAAGATGTTTAAAAAATAAATCATATCACTAATGGGTTAAAGGGAGGGAAAAGAAAAAAAGAGACTTCACACCTTAGCGGGAGCCCCAGGAAGCTGTTTCATATCTGCATGAGTTTGACCATAGCTGCTGCTTGCCTCATACTTGATGCGATTGCTCTGATCTGTCTCATTTGACCCTAAAGATTCATCATTAGAACCTCCATACAAGTTGTTCTGTGCCATTTTATGTTCTTCCAATGGTTTGCTTTTCACTTCATCACTTTTTGTGGAACTAGAATTGTTGTTCTGGACTTTATTTGTTAGGGAATTTTGATCTTTCTTGTTGAACTGAGTAGCAGCTGCCCGTGCACCAGCAATGGCTGTGATGAGAGTTGATGATTTCTCCAGCTCAGATGTTTCCTGAGGGATCAGCATGGCAATAGACCCTGGTTTTAAGGAAAAGGGATCACGAGGATTTGGAAGAGGAAATTTCACAGGCATTGGACCTTTGACAAGGGTAAGACCTCTAACTGCAGCCTCATATATCTGTCAACGTTACAAATGTTCATTCCATGTTCTATTTGCATGTGGATAAACAATAAAGCAAATGCATATCTTGCTGCACAATATATACCTTCTTTTCCAAGTTATAAACACCTTGATAGCCTCGCATCTCAAATGGTACTAACAATTTCTGAATCAAGAGAGAAAAAATTAGCATACTAACTACACTTTCAAATGTGTGGCAAGTTCAAAGGACACACCTGTGGTTGTTCACAAAGCCAGCAAAAATCTGTCTGCCCTTCTAACCTTGCCTGTAGGAAAAAATATTGATTGGTCAACAGAGTCTACTGGGTCATCAATTGAAATGAAATGCCGAGATTAAAAGGGTAAGAAAATTTAGTCTGCTTACCCCTTCAGGTACCGCTTCCCAGCTTACTAGCTCTTCACATCTAACACAGCCAACTACATCAACACACCCTATATGATATATGAAAACATTATAAATTTTCAAAATTTTGGACTGAGAAGAAAGCCAAAATTAAGAAAATGTAATTTAAGATTGCTCTTTCATTTCCACTTTTTAAAATTCCAAAAATGCAATACCTATTTCAGTTCATCAAAATAAATTCTAATATTTCGGTTCTTGAACTAAGACAAATAATAGACATGTAATGGACAGCAGACTGTATCAGCAGCATCTAACCTCTATGCTATATCGCATAAACATTTATCCCATATGGTCTGACACTCTGACTACAACCACTAGTTGCTCTATGACTAGCTGGCTGATCAAGTTAATTTACATTCATGAAAATAGGGTGTTTAGCATGTACATGCGGTACCATGCACACACATGCACAAAGTCACCATCAACCTGGAATGAAGAGGTTTAACTTAGGCCTAACAAAATTATTATCCTCCAAACAAAGTAAACTTCAGTGGCTCTGATCCATCCATCTTTAGCCACAGTGGAAGCACCATACGACTACTGCAAAATTTTCAGCTAACATGCTGTAAATTAATTCTCAAATTATCAGGTCCAGGTCAAATGATGGACAAGATGGCACTAGGCTTGACGCATGATTTTAAACCACAGTTAGCTTACTACTTCTGTACTCAGTAAAAATAAATTGTGGAGGCAATTGGCATCATAAAAATTAATTGATTCCAAGTTTGGTATAAGCTACATTGTGTAAGAAAGACACAACGATCATTACATAGAAAGAGGGTAAAATAAATTGTATGACAAGATACAAATCACACATCTCCCAGAATTCTAAACATACAATGACTAGGATGTTATCAGCAAGCCAAAATAAATTATTCGATGAATTTGCAGAATTCTACAAGAGAAAAAAAAACAAGAAGAAACTCTTGAAAAATGTCCAAAGCCAAATACCTAAAAGTCTTGAAACAGGATAATGTTCTGGAAACTTAATATCAGTAATGCCATTCACTGCATAGACTTCCCTGTAGAAGTCTTCCATTGCTTTGGTTGTAGTTTCCTCTGGAACTTTACTTGCGGCATGAATCCAAAGGCGACCTTCAAAAGATCAAATCATCATGTGATAAGAAAGGGCATCACATGATAAGAAAAGGTAGGCATTATTTATATGTCTATACTACCATGTAAACATTCCCTAATTCGATTAAAACACAAACCGGACTCAGCATTTCATTGGATAAAGATTCATTTAAAACTTTTCAACATCACTGCTATTAGAGAGTAATGCATAGACTTGGACAGACATCAACACTGCAAATTCTTCCCATGCCAAAGTCACAGCCTATATACCATTTCAATTCAAGGTTACTAAGAATAATATCAGTTGTTGCTTGTGTTTGTAATTCTATTGTTTTGACACCATTGAATTGCCCCTGTCAAAATAAGAAAAGCACGGACCTTTTGCCACAAAACTGTAAGCCTAACATAAATAGAAAAACTGGCATAAGAAATCTTCTTACCCAAATTAAGCAACATTCACAAAATTGTTTAGCATAAACGAAACAGTACGCCAAAAAAGGAAAAAAGCTTCTACTGTCATTGAACACTATTAAAAGTAGGCTAAATATGCAACCGCTATCTTGTCTATAGAAAAAAAATAAACAACAAAATCAAAGATAAATCAAACAGAATTCCAAATTAAGTATTAAATTTTAACCAAAAGAACTAACCTTATCCACTGTTTTTTCAGGGGTTTCTCATTATGCAAGCAGACCAAACTCTTATGGTAACTGGGTATAAATATTCAACATAGAATTGATAAAATTAAGGTTGGTTAGGGTGGTTGAGATATACCTCGAATAGGAGCAGGCCAAGACCTGCCTTCAATGCGCTTGATCCCATAAACCAAAAGAGAAGCCCAAGGTTGGTGCATGGTCAAGCACGAGTTCGTGTAATTCCCATGTGGGGTCCTTCTTCCCCCGCCTCTGCTCATCTCTCCGCTTCTTTGACGCGCTGGGTGAAGCGAGTCACTTCGGCCCTTCTCTTCTTCCTGTTTGAAATCGGAAGTACAGGCTGTTTCCGGGCTTCTTTTAGTTATCTGGATGCGCAACGCTTCTTCTTT
>CATIWR010268669.1:0-19088 GCA_949677035.1 Omphalea diandra | reverse complement strand
AACCCAGAACAAATTTCTCAACCTATGTTCTTCATTCAAGTCAACAGCATAGAAGAATTTTGGGTTCTCTTCCTGCATATGCATAAAAAGTTCTAGTAGTATTTGAGCATCTCCGGCTTCTAGCACCAAACTTCGCCCCTTATCATGCTGATTTCTCATGTAACCTTCTAAACAATCAACATTTTGATATCCACCGAAAAATTTGGACACTGCACTCAAATTCTTTCGTCTCCGAATTCTGGCATCATTCTTAAGATGATCAACATTCCTGTGGCTTCGAAAGAAGTGCACCTGGGCCGGTAACAGCTCATGATTATGCTCCTTCATGAAACTATAGATGTACCATTTCCCATTAAGTCTTCTCTTTACATGCATGCTTGCTTTACAACCAATTTTTGGCGAAGGTCGTGGATTAACGGCATCATCAGACTGCTGCTTATTTCCATATCTTATGCATGAGAATTTTGCATCAATGAACTCCCTTGATGCCCTTGACCTCCGGCTGCTCAATTTGGCAGTACCAAACCCAACAGACTTCGCATATTCTTTGTAAAATGAATAAGCATCTTCATGAGAGTCAAATTCCATATCATCACGAGGTTCTAAAATTGTACTGCTAGTGATGACATTAGTGTCCATTATTGTAGTAGAGGAAATATCGAGCTCCACCGTGTCCAAAAACTGTGTCACATCAAAGTCTACAGTCCTCTATAAGACATGCCACAAAAATCATTCAAAATTCCTTCTAATGAAGGCAACATATACGTTGGTCTCAACAACTCCATCGCCATAGTGCCTAATATGAAATCACAAAGATATGACAAACCAATATCATTAGCAAAACAATAAAGTTACTGAAACATAATATTATTAGAGAATATACAGCCTTACATGGCTTATATATCATTGCAATCCAATCATCATTTACTGCCGGTATGACTACATAAATTATTAGACTGCATTCAGCTGATTTGGGTAATCATTTGGTTTTGAATTGGTCCAAAATAATCCATTCCAGAGGAAAATAAGTGCCTAAGCAAGTAAGAAGTCATGTCAAAAACAACATGCTTGAACTCTTCTTGAATCTACCATCCTTAGCTTAACCCACAAAGAAATGATCTTTTTTGCACAACAAGTTCATTTCACAAGTCTAAAGAATGTCCAAAACTCCAAGGACACAGAAAATGAGGAAGAAAAAAACAAACAATCATTTTATGCTATTTCATCATGATAAACAGTAGCAATCCACCACTCAAAAGCAAATTTACTACTACTTTGGTTAGCAAAAGCAGTAAAAGAAACAGGCCAAAAAAGAAAAATCATTTCAAACTAAAAATTAGTCCAAAATTAACTCTTTCATCCAGAGTGTAACCAATCATAATAGAAATAACACAAAATGGGTATAAATGTTATTACAAAGTCAAGAACTTTAACCTGCTGGGCACTAGAATTCATTGGTTTTCCAACCATAACAGCATCTCGTCGGCGCGTGGACGATCAAATACCGGCGATCTCCTTGATTATGTTTTCTTCTCGATCTAAAGTTGTTACTTTTTCCGGCAATATCATTGACCAGTCAGAGGAAGAACGGTTCTTGGCGTAACGGCGACAGTATCACCGGCGAACGAGTTAAATTATGGATGGAACTTTAACTGCAAATCAGAACTTGATATGTAGGCTAAAATCTGATCGCTGAGATCGTAAGTGTCCCCTTTTCCTTTTGGAAGTAGATATCAAGGCTTCCACGGAAAATATTTTTCTCCTCCTTTTTCTTTTTTTTTTTTAAAATGCGTTTAGACAAATTAATTAATAAAAAATATTTTTTAATTAATAAAAAATTTAATTATTTTTAAGGAAAATAATTTCTCTTTTTAAGGGACAATGTTATTTTATAAATTTTAATAAACTTATTCAAATTAAAAGTAATTATATAAATACATAAATTTATTATCATCCATAAAATATTGTCAACGAAAGGCAATAGTCAATGACAGTAGATTCACAAAAATTTTTTATTTCTAATGTGTTTTTTATATTAAATAATAAATATTATAAATATGACGTGCTTGTAATCTAAATTTTGTTATAGTTTTATAAATTAAAAGAAAATTAATATTTATATAATATATTTCAAAACACTAGTGTTGGAATATATTGTTCAAACCTAAGTCAAAACTTTATTTTGATCATAACAATATAAATTAAAAGGTTCTAATATTAATTTTAAGCGTTATTCTTACAAATATTAAGATATAATCTCGTTGGAAGTTGAATATGAGTGATTAGAAGCAAAAAACTCAGAGTATGAAAATTTATCTTCGAAGTTAGCAACCGTGAATGTCATAATGATCGCGAATTTTGAAAAAGTATTGTTGAGATTCAAAAATCGCGATTGCGAATTTCAATAGTAACCGTAAATTTTGAAAAGTATTGTTGAGATTCAAAAGTCAGGACCACGAATTTCGGTAGAAACCGTGAATTGGTAAAATAATATCTCTATGTTAGACTGTCGATTTCACGGTGACCATCGCATCTAAAGAAAGAAATTAGTGATCGTGAATTTTGAGATCAATCCAAGGACTATTTTTGAAAAGGTCAATGGTTTTATGCCACATGTACTAGCAGTTAGACAGTTTAATTTCGACTGCGAATTTCATCTGACGAACATTTAATGCAAAATATGGATAACACAACTTGGAGATTTAAATATAGTATTTTTTGTAACATCTTTTTTGTGGTTATTGCCTATAAATACACCATTAAATGGATCTGAATGCAAGAGGATAACCATTGATTGTGTCAAAACTCTTATAAAGTTAATTTTCAATTTTAATTCTTTATTTCTTTGTATATATTTTGGTGTAAGTTTAAACATTTTGGTTTTGGGTTTGAGAGTGAGTACTTGTTTATAAAACTTTTGTATAGGTTTGAGTGTTAATTTTAGGAAAACACTTATAAGGTTTGATGTGAGTCTAAACACTAGATTGAGTGTGAGATTGTAAAACACTAGTAATTTAGTAAAATATCCAATTGGTATATTGGGGAGTGAATGTAGGGTTGATTAATACTCAAATCATTATAACACTATTGTGTTCATTTTTTTTCTACTCCTTTCTCTAATCTTTTAATTGTGTGTGATTCGTCCAAAGGTCAAATTTATCACCAATTCAACTCCTTTCTTAATGTACTAGGGCCAACAACTAGAGAATATATTTTAAGAAATATTTTTTTTATAAACAAATTATTCTCCATGAAATAAAATGGAGCTTTAAAATATTTAATTTTATCTGCCAAAAGAAAATATATAAATTTTCTTGATATAATTTTATGGGTGTATGCATGTATATAAGTGCATTTTATTACTTCATTATATTAGTATTTTTTTTCTTAATATACAAGTATGTTAGGTGATTTTTCTTTGTATAAATTTGATATATTTAAAAATATTAATTTCAATAATTAAATCCAAATGAGTAAGCTCTTAATGTTATTATAACTTTAATTTTTGTTTACGAAATCTAATTTTGTTTTAAAAAATAAAATTATTGTGAAATTTGTATTAAATTATATTACTGAGGCTATTAGGCAAATAATCTAGTGATAAAATTGTATTAAAAATATTTAATATTATAAGATATGTATTTAAATATTAAACAAATAAATAAATAAATAATTTTTTATGTTTATTGCACAATTAATGGATTCCAACCTAAATAAGTTTAATAAATAAAACACAATTTTTTGTTTTAACTATAAGTGTATTTAATTAATACTTTTATAGACTTTTTGGATTAATAGAGTTTATATATTTTTTAATAATTTTTATAGAGTTTATAAATTTATAAATAATTTTTGAAGACTTATTTTCAAAATCTATACAAGTCTTGAGAACTCTTGAGATAATGTGAGTAAAAATTTTTTAGATGTTTTATCCTAAAAAATCATTCAAAGTCATTTCAAAAGTCAATGACATTTTGAATGCCGATAAACTTTGATAGACTTCATAAAGTTGTAATTGAATACACCTGAATTTTTATAGATTTTTTTAAAGTCTTTAAAAATTTTTATTAAATATCCTTTGATTTTTAGACTTTTTTAAAATTTTTAAAATTTTTTATTGAATACCTTGTGACTTTTAAAAAGTATTTAAAAGCTACTATTGAATACCTCATGATTGTTAAAATTCATTAAGTCCCCCAATACAATACACCCTACTATAATTGCTATGATTTTGACTAATTGAATATTTATCCCATAAGTAAATTTTTTTTTTACTTTATTTATCCTGAACTAATTCAACTAAAGAAATTTTATGTGATTCATCCCCTAAATTGGGCAAATAATGAGAATTTTCAATGTTTTGGATTGTGATTCAATTGTAAGATCTCTTCAATCTTCTGTCTAATTATAAAAACATAAATATTGTTATTAATTTTTGTGATTGAATGTGTGTAATTAGCTTAGTGTTCAAATCCGAACAGTTTATTTGGTTAAGCAAATGCCAAATTGACTATGATTGGATGTATTACATAGGCTCAGATGGGATTTCTGTTCTTCCATTGTCCCCCAATTAATTCCAATGTCTAGTATACCATACACTAGGTAGATGATATTAGCAGTTTTGATCTCTGCTTAAGGATCATTTTTTGTGTTGTTATTCTTTCTGTCAGTAACAATCTCTACATATCTACTTGAAAAACATGATTTATAGCACCTTCTAGTCTTCATATAACACGTAAATCTGATTGAAATTTCTTTTTCTTTTTTTTAAAAAAAAAAATTGCATCAAACTCATGACGGCGCATTTTTTAAAATAGGTCCTGAAAATGACTCCAGTATCATTCAATCAATATACTGAATCAAGGGCTCATTGGTTGAATGAAATATCATTACATGTTAGCATATCAACCATTGAAAAGCAACTCAAATATGAGCTTCCATGTACTAAATTAGCACATGAATTTATACAACATAAAATGAAAAAATATCTTGTTAAAGTCGCTTCATAAGCTCTAATGCCCTTGGCAACTCATTTTCAAACTATGAAGGGACTTTATCACATGAGTTTAGTTGTTTGCTCTCCCTGTTTGTTCCCAAATACAATAAGATGGTAAAAGTTTTACCAGTACATTAATGAATGATTCCTAGCTAACAAGTGGGTGTACCTAGAACTGCATGAGAATTACATCTAAAAGAGAATTGAACTAAAAGAATCTCTCTCAGTGGCTGCATAATAATATAAAAACGTTAATGCATAATGTTATTAAACTTGTCATTTTTGGGCATGTATCATATGGGACCCCAAACAAAATTTAGGGGGAACTGTCCAAACCTCTGCAACAAGCTCGATTCTTTGGAGGAGGTGGCATTAAGTAAGAGATGAAGAAACATAAAACGCTTGTTAGTATTACAATGGGAAATGACCAGTAAGTTGAATATGATCCAAAGTGCGGCGTAGACCATATTTATTGACAGCAGCATTAGCGGCCCTAAATCCTCCCCCATAGGCTGGGGAAGCATCTTTGGCAATTTGGTGCATGAAAAACTCACCAAGTTTATTTTCAATAACAGACTTTCCTCCTTTTTTAGATGAGAATGAAGAAGAAGAAGCTGCTGCTGATGTTGATGGCATGCCTTTAGATGGCAATACTTCTGATTCAAGCCACATGTATGAGAGCACTTGACAGATACCTTCCTCTACTTCAGGGTTAAGATTTCGGTAACCTGCATACATAATAGAAGAGACATGAAGAAAATAGTGTAATAATTCTAAAATATGGAGAACTTACAAATTTGCATCTATTCTATACCTTTAAGGCGTAACCAGCCATGCATCAACTCATGGGCAAGGATAGCACCTGTTAGTAGTCTGCATCCAGCAAGGGAATTAATAAATGGGATTTTCCAAGAAAAGAAACATGAACAAAGTTCAGTGTGTTTGATAATTGGTTGATATATCCTAGCAAGGAAAGAGAACCTGCATCGAAACAAGGTATCAAACAGAAGTGAAAGTTACCACTGACTGTTACCTTGGAAGACCATAAAGTACAAGAATAGCTGTAATCTCACAACTTTTCCTTGTCAACTTTTGTGGTTGGGTTCTAATTCCAACTAATCTGTTACCACCAATTCTTGGCCTTCTTTGTATCTGGATATAATAAAAGATAAAACACAGATAAGGCAACATGTTATCAAATTTAGTTCTCCATTCATAAACCATCAGATTAGTAAAAGGAAGATTATGAGCAGAGAAAAATCATACACTCGTAACAGTCTGCTCTTCTGAAAGGCATAGACCCCTTGTCTCAGGCATGTGATGGTACCCCTGGAAAAAAACCCAGCTTAATAAGAGGAATTTCATGAACCACAAGCCTAAAAACTATATGGCAAGAAACCATATACTACATTTTTCTCCCCAATGATAGCTTCATTGAGTGCTTGTCTTTGAACAAGAAGCATGGGAATTTGCTGATCCAGTTTCATATACATCCCTTCATAGTAGTCCCTGATAGCATGGTAAAGGGGCTGGCAATCACCAGTGTCCATAATAGCATATTCCATGCATTCCAAGCATAAGCTCCGCCCATCTTCCAAAGAATAGTGTCTTGCATTCCAGGACTTCAAGATGACAATAAAATTGGGGAAAAAAAAAATAGCAAATCACAATGACTAGACAATTTGAATACTCAGGTTTAATTTTCTAAATTGGACAAGTTACATTATTGTGCTAGCTTAGGAAAATACCTCTAGGCGTTCACAACTACAACATCTAGCTGTGTTATCATGTTCATGTGATGGACAGTACTTCTGGGACCAAAATGGATGGCACCTATACTCGATCAAACCAGCTTCATTTGTTGGGATCTGAATATTTTGTCAAATTACAAGCTATGGTATTAATACAAGCCCCTTAATATATACATGGAAAGCAATGAAGTTGCAAAACATGCATAGTCTCCTGGTCCAGGACCAAGCATGTGGTAGTATTTGCCTACAATAAAAATGACTTTGCATTGAACAATTGGTGCCCGTGTTTTCTATCAGAAAACTGATATATTTCTAAAAACAGTGATTAAGATTATACATTATAAAGAAAATACACTGAAACTGATTTTTATATTTACTTACATAATCATGACAGACTTCACATTTGGGATGAGTCAACTCTTTGAAACATAACTTGTGATATGGATCACTACCTGATAAAGAAAACTTGGATCAACAGAAAAAGGAAATTGAGTTAAGAGCAAGACAAAAAAAAAAAAATCATGAATTTTTTGCTTACTTTGATATGAAATTTTTTAAGATTTTAACTCAATTAATTCAGCAACCAATATCGCAAAAATAAAAAAGATATCAAGATACTTGTGAATCCAAGAGGAATAGACTACCTCATTTTCGGTAATCGGATAACCACAGGAAGTACAACGAAAACATTCTGGATGAAAAAATTTTCCCATGCATCCCAAATAATTGCCATAACCAATATCACCATGGCAACCACCACATATTCTGCAAGAGACAGGCATAAACATTCATGACCAACAAAATTCAAGATTTTAATTTCAAAAACAAAAAATTGCCATTGAAGCATGCATCGGCCCAGGAAGTTAGCAAATCAGTTTCCTGTGGTGCACCAAGCAGAGAAATATAGTGTTCTGTAGTGATTATTACAATTTTTACAATAATTTTAAAGGTGTATATTAGTTTTCAATAATCATTCTTAAATCCTGTCATTTGCACATTTTAATAAGTTTTCATGTAAATTCCATGCACAGAATATGATTGTGCATTTATCTAATATATGTGAATTGAGAACCTTGCCTTGAGCTAAATCAACCAATTCAATACTACCAAATGCTCATAGAAAGTATATCATCATCATAATATTCTCTTTAATCTTACAGACGAAGAAAGATCCTTAATCATGCTAGAGAACACATATAAATGGTGCCTGATATTTGAAATTCAACATTCATCTCAAGAAAATGTTCTAGCTGTACTAAGCCACATATCCATTTATAGGTATGAAGCCTATGATTTTAAATTCTTACCTATAACCCCTATTATAATAGTGTGGTGGAGCATAAGGAGAATATCCAGAGGGATTAAGGCTATTGTGAAGTGCCCTATCTAGTTCTTCATCATTATCTGTAGGCCATCTGCATCCTGGAAAAAGATAAATATTTAACACAAGCCCAAAGACAACATACAGTACTAGTTTAAAAGTAACGAGCCTGATAGGATAAAAACTTGTCACCTGGTCTCTTCCAACCTTCTGTTAGTGAAAGTGCAACAGGTTGGTCTGATTGCTCCTTCTCCTTGCCAGCTCTGGAGCGGTCATCCTGATGAGAATAGAGGAGCCAACTATTTTATTATTTTCATTATTTCAATTTTGTAAACAACCAATTTGTAGAAGTTTCAGTATTGCAATTGCATGAATCCCCACCTTTATAAGCGTATGGGGCAATAGAATCCACATAACCATCGTTTCAAAGCACACACAAATTAGACAAAGATGATTAGCATTCGGGATATAATCATACAAATAAACACTGTACTCCATAAACTGCTATAACCTTAAATCAAATTTTTATCGTTCAAACATAATGAGCAGAGGGTTACTATCTCCAGAACAATGTCATTGAGTACCAGCTAAAATTAAGACATAGCATGGCAAGGTTCACTTATCCAATTGACCATGATAGGATCTATACAATATCATTCACCAAGTACAAAAGCCAAGTGAATTGACCGGTTTTCAAGCAAAAAAGTATGAGTCTTTATTAATTAGGCTAGAAATGCACCAAATTATTCCCAGTCTCCTCAGCATGTGGATGCTACAGCCAAATCATTTACCTTTTTGCCTGGTTAACCTCAAGTGTATAAGTTATAAAAGCACTAATAGGTGTAGCACCTCACCACACCATTCGTGGTGCCATACCACCTAAGGCCCATCTCTCCCCTTCCCCCACCTCTCCTTTTTTTTTTTGTTTTTTCTTTCGCTCAATTTAGTATAAAATTTTAATATCAAATGTTTATTTTCTGTAAACTTCTTAATCAAATTTATATTCATTTCATTCACTTCTATATTTATAAAAAACCAATTTTGCAAATTCAAAGCGATTCTGATAATAATACGATTTTATTAATAGTAATAATAATAATAACTATATTATTCATATAGTTATTATCAATTTAATAATAATAATAATTATTATTATTATTATCAATTTTAATAATAATAATAATAACTATATTAAATCTTATTTGACTTTAATTTTTTAAAACATATAATATTACTATTATTTATTTATTTTCTATAATATGTTTTATATTTTTATGAATAAATTATATGTCAATATATTAAAAAAAAGAATATTAAACATGACTAGAGTTGTACTTCTTTCGTTCCAAATTAGATGTCGTTTTAGAGAAAAATTTGTTTCATAATACTTGACGTTTTATAATTATCAATGAACATTAATTAATTTTTTCTAACTCTATCTTTTCTCTCTTTTACAATAATTATTTCTTTTTAGAGTGCATAAAAATTTATAAACATCATTAATTGAGGATAATATAGTTTTTTTTTATATGTAATAACACCTATTAAATACAATCTATAATATACGTGCAAAAATCTTAAACAATATCTATTAAAAACATAATAAGTATTACTATTCGGGTAACTCCTAATTATACCCATCATTATTCAAATTATAAATAAAGGAAAGAGCTGTATATGCCAAGTGGCTGGCACATGTAGTAAACTTTTGGCGTGGCACAAATAAATGAGCATCACGTTGGGCATTTCGATGTGGCAGAAATAAATAAGCATCACGTTTGGCAAAGAATCGACTGTAGCAATTACAATAGCCTATAAGCAAAAGCCTTACCGTGGTGATGTAACCATAACATGCCCTTCAAAAGAAAAGGTAAAAGAGGACTAGAAAAGCAAGTAGCACAAAAGGATTTATTAAAATTAGAGAACAAATATCTTCTGCGATCCCAAAAGCAATTGTTACAAGCAGATTTGCCATTCAATTTTACAACTTGCAGTGGCAGAGGAATCTGACAACCAACTTTTAAGGCTTTTCGTTGGTTGAACCGTGAAAGCACCGAATGAATAAATCAGCATGACAAAGAGGAACACACATGCATATTATATTATGCTGATAAGAGTATACGTTGAGAAGACGATGATAAACATCTACAGTAAAGTAAACTAAGGAAAAAGCTTTGATGACTATCATATAATCTCTTGGCACAAGAAAAAGGAAATGACACGTAATTGTAAAGGACAGTTACCAAAGATGTAGCGGGTGCACGCCAGGTGACCATGTTTTCCTCCCCAAGAAGCTGCGGATGACGACTGCCGCCGCTGCCAGCCCCACCTCCACGACTTGGCCCACTTTTAAAAAGCTTGCTAAGCCATTTCATAAACCGAGATTTCCTCTCTGCGTATGAAGTAACAAAATCCCCTGCTTAACATAGAAAAGTAACAATATAAACCCACATCCCCCCACCCACACAAACACAAGCATCGCAATAATAATCAGTTCTTTTTCTTCATCAGAAACCAAAAAAAAAAAAAAAAAAGACGACAACTTTATTTAAACAAAGAAAACCCACCATTTAAAATTTAAAAAACAAACAAAACCCATCATTAAAAAAATTAGAGTTCGAAGTGATCATAAGATGAAGCATAGTATCAAACTATTATAAATGCAGAAACCAAGAAATGAATAAAAAGCAAAGATATTAATCGTACCATAAATGCAAGGATTAGAGATATGGTTGGCACCTGAAGGAGGAGCCATGGGGAAGTATTTGTAATAATAGAATATAAAAACCAAGGCAAAGAGAAATGAAAACGACAAGAAGAAGAGAATGAAGAAAAGGGAAGAGGAAGAGGGAACAACGCAATAGGGGCCATCTAAGGATTAAAAAGATAGAGATGGGAATCTAAGGAAGTGAAGAGAGAGAGATTCTTGGCTTAAAGGAGGGAAAAGAAAAGAGCTTTAAGGAGTGATCTTATAAAGATAAAAAAAATGGTGGTAGAGGAGGAATCTGCTGAGGCGGAGAATATCAGAAGTAACGGTGGACGGTTCAGAATCGAAAGGAAAGATTTCCCCTTTCGAGCACTAAAGGTGGTGGATTGGAGCTGGAGGAATTTTTTCTGTCCACTGTTTGGTCTTTGCTTTTCTTTACTTTGCTTTCTTTCCTCTGCTTTGTTTTTTTTTTTTTTTTTTTAAAAAAAGAATTTTTTATTTTATTTTCCGGGTAGAGGATTAAGCTTTGTAAAATGCTCATTACGTTCATTTAAATTACGGAAGTACCATTATAAAAGGTTTTTTTTTTTTTTTGCGAGCCTTGTTTTGTAAGTCAATCTCATATGATGTGTGTATCTAAGCCTCGATTCATTCAAAAAGACTCACCCTCTAAGCAAGTAATATATTAGAAAATGGTACTTGGTATAAAATTATATTTTAATTTATTTATTACTTTCTAAAAATATATTATATATAAAATATTGTATTATTTCTAATTATTAATAAAATTATCCTGTGTCATATTGAATGAATTTATTAGAAAGTATTTTAGATATTTTTTTAATTTTTTAAGAAAATTATACTTACCAATTATACTCTTGATAAGTTCTTTTAAAAAGAATAGAAGAGATATTTTTATTCATAATTAATTATATAATATTTTAAATTTTTTTATAATTTAGACTATAAATATAAATTCAATGTAAATACAATTAGTAATAGTCAATTGGCTTTATCGATCTAACTAGAATTAGTAATGGTCAATTGGTTTTGTTTCAAAATTATGATATTATTTTTATCATGAATAATTTTTGAGAATGTTATATTTTTATCAATTGTGAAATTCATGCCAAATATAATAGTATAGTGTGATGTAGACTAAAACTCATATGATAAACTAGATCAAATCTAAGAGATCAAGCTCAAATCATAAAACTTTCATTAAAGACATAATAAAACTCTCAAAATTAAAAAATAAAATAAAAATATTAAACAATAACAAGAGATAAAATAAACAAAAACTAATAAAATTAGATAAAAATACCCATTGCATTAAAATTAAAGAAAATTAAAAAATATAATTTAGTGATGATATATATATATATATATATATATATATATATATATATATATATATATATATATATATATATATATATATATTATTTTTGGAAGACCTTTGTCTTAATAAATTACTTTCTTTCTTTATAATGAGAAAATTAAATGATAAAAAATAAATGTAAAAATTCTTTATTATTTTATAGTTTTTTTCAACGATGCACATTCAAAATTATACTTATCCAAATAATCCAACTTTTTCAAAACAGATAACACCCTAATTTTTTTTTCTAAAATTTTCTTTTTTTATTTGTTTTGATTCTAATTAAGATGTGTTATTAAAACAATAATAATAATAAAAAAAAGCTTTGGAGATAGAAACATGAGAAAGCTTTTTGCAAAATGAAAGATGATAATGATGATTTGAAAGATGCTCGGGAAGTTGACTTTTTATATTTTTGCTTAAATATGTCTTCTATCCAATCTAATCCCAAAAATTAATATAAAAGGAAAAGCAAAAGGAATATCATTATAATTAACTTATCTTCTTCAAAAATTAAAAGCAAAATGGATGGAATTTTACTTTTTTTTTTTTTCTTAATGTATAGAAAAAGATAAAATAAACTTTTGCTTTTTAAGAATGAAAATATGTTATTTAAAAAAGTGACAATTCAAATCACTTCCTTCAACACAAATGTAAATATGATCACAAGTTAACTTCTGAATATTTCATGATACATATATTAATTTTCTCATTTTTCTAAGAAATGTGATAATAACATAATTTAATATCGTATATGGTATTATAATATTTACTTTATTTCAAATTAAACGAATTATACATTAAGACAAAAGCAAAAAGAATATTCACCCTCTAGTCAGCAAAATTAGCTTTCCACATCCCACAACTTCATTTATGTTATGTTTTGCAATATAGTGTAACATCAAAGGTAAACATGGAAACATCTGGTTAGCGGTAGCCAGCAAGACAGCAACCCATTTCACACACAAGTAGCCGATTGGCACAAGCTTTTGAGCCTTCAACTGCAAGTTCAACAAGAATCTTCATATTAGTAACATATGATAAGCCCTAAAGTCATTTTCAATTTTCAATAGCAAATGAAGTGTAATCAGCTATATATGAAATAAAATAATTTTGAAAATCCATTAAGACCTAATTGAACTGATGATTTGTTTGATTTTACTGATATGGATAACCAATCGAATTCGATTTTTAAAATATTGATTAGAGCATAAAAGGATATTCTATCATGCAAAGAAGCATATGTAATATCAATTCTTTGGCAAAATATGAGATATTCTACTAGTCTCCCATGCATTAACGGTTCAAAACCTAACATCGGATACCTTTTGATGCTTGTTATTCAATGTAAATCCATCTATTGTTCCATTTTCTAATAGTTGAAATTTTTGGAATCGATGGAGAATTTGCACCAGCTCATGCAATGCAAGGGAGAGAATATGAAAATGCAGACACATGTGGGCAGCTGACTCTGATCGGTGGTAAAACTTTAGCTAGCGGCAGCAAGGAGATAGCTTCAAAAGCATGCAAGGTCAACAACAAATATTGAGATTCTATTACATGGTGATGACACGTCAAGAACAGCTTTTCGTCGCCGCCCTAAATTCATCGCTTTAGCGAATGAAGTGTGATGATCAATCTGAAACATTAATTCTTGGTTACACTTTTAACTTATCAACTGATTTTTTTATACCATCGTTTATGGGAAGCATTTGGTGTAAAGGAGCTATAGACGTTGATGCTAAACTTCTATGACCATGTAATGGTTCAATATCAATAGTATCAAGTCTTGTATAAGGTACTTCACCTATTTTACCTGCTCTGATAATTTCTGAATTTGGTGTAAACGAGTGGAATTGAGTTCACTTGAAGGTAGATAGGATTGTTTTGTTTAATTTTTAAGGAACCCAAATTTTATTGTTTAAGCCATGTTTCTTTATATATATATATATAAAATTGATATCTATCTTGCATTTAGAGTTTTTAGAATTTATGATAGATACATAAATCGTCAATTTAATGTAACCAACACAGAATTTATTGAAATTAATATATACAAGAATCATTGATCAATATATATATATATACACACACACACACAAGAATCAAATATTACTCAAAAAATATTTAAAAAGATTATAATTAAATTTAAAGGATAGATTTGTATGCATTCAAAATGCCTACAAATTATCTTGTGGATAAGTCGTTGTGCAACTAATTAAAGAAGCTTAGCCAAAATCAATCACAGGTAAGATTTACATTCACATTCCCATACCACAAGCCACCTGTCCATATCTTATGGTAAGCAAAAAAAAAAAAAGGATTCAATAACACACCAAACTATCCCAATTTGCGAAAGAAATCAAACTACTCCAAGCCAAAATGGGCATTGGACTAATCATTACACAACCACTTAGAAGAGGCAAGAAAATAAAACTAAGTTTGCATATTTCAAAATTCTCAACATAGGAATGCCAAATTGCCAACAATATGTTTTTTCTGGGTATCATTGAAGTTTCGTTGCTCTTTCCCTGAAACTTCAAAGCTTCGTCCATTTATTTTCTTGCAAGGGGAAAATGAGGCTGCCACGCCAACAACAAATTAGTTATTGGTTACGTGTGTAGTGTAGTAGTAAACTAATTGGTTGCATATTCCAACAACTGTCAATTTTCCAAAAAACTCAATCATAATAACAGATTGAATTTCATTTCATCTAGTGAAACATCTTCATCATAATGTTACAACTTTTCGCTGTAGATGTGTTGAGGACATAACATATAGGTAAGTGGGCTTAAAACTCTTTAAAACTGAAAAAATTAATTTAATTAGATTGGTTCGATTAACATACAAATTTATTTTATTTTATTTTTTTATAAACAATTTGATGAATTTGATTTATTTCTAATATAAAAATTTTGACTTAATTAAATTAAATTTATTTAAAATATTAAATCAAATCAAAATAGTTTAAATCTATTTGAAATTTATTATTTTATATTAAATATAAAAATATATTATTTGTATTAAAAATATTTAAAAACATATTCAAGAACTATTATTTATACTAAATGTATTTTTAAAAATATTTTTTAAAAATTAAATTAAATTATATTCAAATCAAATCAAATTAGTTTAATTCAATTCAATTTGCATACTTAATTTGATTTGATTCAATTTATATTTTGAAAATTTTAAAATTTTTTAATTTAATTCAGTCTAAATCGAATTCTTTTTAGGCATACCCCTTTCGGTAATATCTTTGTTAGGCAAAAGGCATAAGCAAGTAGGCTATTTATCTTTCATCTAAAAAACAAAAACAAGAAAGCAACCTTAAAGCACTACAAGATAATATCATCAATCAAGATTGCAAATTAGTTATGTGCAACCCCGATCATGGCTTCTTGCATGTGGATTTCCAAAAGCCCATAATTTCATGTAATTTTCTATAAAGGGAGAGAATTATACAAAATATTAAAAAAAATTGCACCTACCCTGTTTTTCCATCATTACAATAATATTTGGTAAAACTGAAAATTAATTATTGAAAATTTGAAAGATAAATTTTAAGTAATAAATAATTTAAATAGTAAAAGTTCTTAATTGTATAATTGTTTGATATTATTTGAAAATTAAGTGTTAAATATAATTAATCTATTTGATAATTGTAATTATCGAATAGATATTAATTAGAGTTTATTTTTAAATGAGAGTTTGTTGATTTATTAAGGATATATAGGTTATATTGATAAAAATATTTTAGTATCTATTTGTTAAGTGTGTTAAGTGATATTTTTAACTTATTATTTTAAAATAATTCTAACTGAATTGAACTTTTTAAGTAATAAATAAATAGAGTTATCAAACAAGTTTAAAAGAATAAAATGCTTAAAATTTTAAATGTTAAATTGGATTTTCAAACAACTTTATCATAAAAAAGATTAGTGAATAAAAAAGGAAGAATAGTGTTGCATAGGATAAACAAATTTGGTGAAGTTGAACGTGTCAAGCTAGTTAGAATTAAATATACTCAATCAACTAGAGCAAAAAACATATTTGATATATAAAAAATAAAAATAAAATATATTTTTATTTTCTATGTGTACTTTAATTTATTTAAAAATTGAAGAATTTGATTCTAAAAATTTAAAAAAGTCTCATTACTATATGATATACTAAATAAAAAATATAAAAAATCTTACAACACTTATCTTAAATTAAGATTTTGTTTTTCATTTCTTAATATAATTAAATATGCCATAAATGTATTCTAAGAAAAAAAAAAAAAAGCAAGATTGAATATGTTCAAAAAGAGTTAAACATCAGCATCTAAGGATGTAAGTTTAATTGACTATTAGTCAAATGAGCAAATCGTCATTACTCCCTTCACCAATTAATGTAGTTTCTATATACATACAAAGTTTTTTTCCTTACAAAACTTAAAATGGATATATAAATAGGAGAACAAATTTCAAATAAGTCTTTTTCTCTCTTTTTTTTTCCCCCTCTAATTAACTTATTTTTCTCTCTTACATTATGCATGCAATACGCTGAGGGATGGAGGGAAAAGTATTTTAAAGCAAATGTAAGGGAGTTGAAAAGAGGGAAGATAAAAGATTTATCAATTTATATTTGGATACATAATAAATAGTCATTAAATGAAAGAGAGGAGAAATCTGTTACTTTTGTTTGGATAAATGAGATGAGAAGATAATAATAAATATTAAAAATAAAAAGACTAAATTGATAAATGACAAAATTTATGTTTCACAGATAAAAAATATAACTTATTATTTTTATTTTCACGAGTTAAAATTTTTTACACTTTAAACTGGGATGTAATCAATTTCACCTGCTATAAGATGAATACTTCCTAAAAAATTTAAATAGTCAAATATAATTATAATTAGTTTTTTTAGATCCTCTTTCCCTCTCATTAGATTACCATTTTCTATGCATAGTGTTAGTTTTGGTGTTATAAGAGAACTCATTAATTGGTGCAATACCCATGAGAGATTTCCAATTTGTCATTCCTGCTGGATCATTGAATAACATTCCTAGAGCCTCTCCATACCCTTCTCAATAGATCCAAGTTTTGGAATCTAGCATTATTTAACATCGCCTCCCCGCTTCTCTCCCCATGAAGTTGGACCAAGCCTAACAAATGGTGCAGCCTTACTTTATATCCCCTTCAGGGTAAATTTAGGAAAACCACCATCGATACTGGCAACGTAAGAAGCTCCCATGGAAGGACAAATCAGCCAATTACCTCAACTCCTATTCCATTCAGCTTGGGCACTACTCCAAATTTAACGTTTTAAGGCCAATTGTTTTTCACCATAATGATGAATGAATTTAATGAATTAAAGAATATTGTCTTCTTTTACAAGAACCTTGGGGCAACATGCAACTATCGAGTACGAACTATAGAAGTCCAAACCAACCAAAACAAAGATGAGAGCAAAAGGAAAAACAAAAGCAACCATCTTTGAAGATCCAAACCAGTCATAGGATCTTGAAGCCAAATAACAGCACTCTGACCTTACCCAATCGATAGAAAATCAAAAGGAGACCAAACTGTGATATACTTTTAATGATGATAACTAGTACCCAAAGTTAGCAGAAAAGGAATAGAAATAAACTCATAAAAGATTGTAGCCATGCTGGACATGGAGCTATCAACAGCATGAATGACGTGCAGAGACCGAAACGACAAATAAATGTATTGAGACAGTTCAGACCAGCCCAGAAGAGTCTTTCTTTCTATCAAATATTGAAAAAAAATGAATGAAATTCCATTAAAACCAAGAATGTCATAATAAAAAAAAGAAAGTTTATTGACTTTAAAATTGATTTACAAATTCTATTAAATTTAATAAAATTTAATTAATTATAATCAATTTCAAAAATTTAATGAAATAGAATTCTAAAGGAATTATTATTTATATCAAACACGTAAAATAAAATATAAATTTATAAGTAAATTTTTTATAGAATTTATTATACCAAATACGATGTTAATGAGCATCCTTTGCGAAACCAATACACCCATCCTAATAAGAGACAAAGATTTGAACAATTTCCAATATGTTACACCAATAAAATTGATTAAGATTTGTATATAAAATCAGATTAAGTTTGATTTCATTTTTTCTTTTAATTTCTTAAAATTTCCATTAAAAATAGCAAATTGCAGGTTTCAGTTGACCTGACTGCAATTGCATTACTAAAAACATACGGATTGGTCGGATTAGGCCTGAGGCGATAGTCAAAACTTCATCAACTTACATTTTGAATTCTCAAACCGTAGTCGTTAGCATGGACTGCAAACGCTACCGTTTAAAAGGACCCAAAACGTTTGAGAGAGAGCGAGAGAAAAAAAAAAAGATATTATAGTCTCCTCTGCTGCATACAAATTGCAGTCTCTCTGCTTCTTTCCACGATTTTAACACTTTCTTCTTTTCTCATTTCCTTCCCCAATTCATTATACTGTATATATATATAAACTAATCTCATCTTTTTTTGTAATATTAATAATAATTATATCATTATTTTCTTTCTCTTTATCAGTGTTTTTTCTCGAGAAAATCCTTTTTTTTTTTTTCTACCGCGCCAAGCAAACCGAATTCAAACTAAAAGCCATAACCCAAGACCGCCGAAATAATCAGTTCCCATTCCGAGTATCTAGGGTTTTTGAAGAAATCGGGGCCGTTGGTGGGGAAGAAGATCGGATGGCGACACAAGGGCAGGCGTTGATAGACACTGCCGTACTGGATGATATAATAAAACGGCTAACGGAGGTCCGATCAGCCAGGCCGGGGAAGCAGGTGCAGCTATCGGAGGCGGAGATCAAGCAGCTTTGTGTAGCTTCTAGGGAGATATTCATGCAACAGCCTAATTTACTCGAGCTTGAAGCACCCATTAAGATTTGCGGT
>CATIWR010268668.1:0-57744 GCA_949677035.1 Omphalea diandra | reverse complement strand
GCATAAGAATTTGATTATTGTTTTTATTCACTGAGTCGCGACTCACCAAATCACAAATTTTTTTTAGATACTGAAGAATATAAATTGGATACTTTGGTGCTTTGAGTTTTACATTGAGACATATGGACCACAGGTCGTCGGTTGAATCCTAACTCTTTCTCTCCTTGTGTCATATACATATATGTACATCAAATACATGTTGGATTGTGTGTGTAGGATGGATAAAACCTTTATGCATATGTATTTTGAACATGAATGATATGAGTTTTGTAAATGAAAAGGTCGTTACAGTTATTGGTATCAGAGTAATAGGAGTTATGTCAAATGAAAATGGTTGTTACACTTACTGTGCTTTTATTAATGAGAAAGTCATAACATTGATGATTGTTATATACTGAGACATGAGATTCAAGATCTCATTCACAATAAGACGATTGTTGCACTAAATTTTGGAAGGCCTAGAATCCAAGGGAACCCTCTCCTAAACTATCATAATGTTCCTTCTTTAAATCAAGGGACTTTAATGATAGATTTTAGGATTCCTGAGGAAGTTGTTATTGCCACTATCGAGTAGGTTATGAAAGAAGTTCTAGTTGTTTACACTATCATCCTATGGGAAAGCTCATATGAAGAGATAAAAGAGGTACAAAGAAAGAGAATGATCTAGATCTAGTTATGGGAGATGAGTGATGAAGATAAAGAAGCTAAGCAAGTGAACCATGTGACACACAGTGGAAAATACTATCCTAACAAAGAAGCCGCTAAGGAACCAAGGGTTGAGAAAAAGGGTAGATGAACTATTATGAAGGATAAAGAAGACGACAACCCTATTATAAAACAACTGAAGAAGATGTCAGCCCATATTAGTATGTAAGAGTTGTTTATCACCTTTTAGGAACATAAGAAGACTATGGTGAATGCTTTGTCAAGTATGATTATCTTGAAATAAGCTACTTTGATGGATGCCATTGCATTTATGACTCACAAGGGTAAGATTATCTTTTCAATTGAGGATCTACCACTAGAAAGAAATGATCACAACTTAGCCTTGTTCATCCAAGTTGAGGTAAGGGGTAAGGCCATGTGTGATGGTTGATGATGGGTATGGGATTAACATTTGCCCTTCAAAGTAACTACACAAATTTGGATTGTCTGAAATGGATTTAGAGGCTTCTGATAGTGTTATTCGGGCCTATGATTATGATAAGAGGCCAACTGTGGGTGTGTTCAAAACCATCGTAAAGATAGGTATAGTGAAAGTGATGGTGGAATTTATAATCTTTGACATTTTGATCACCTTCTCATTTTTGTTGAGAAGACCATGGTATCACCTATTGGGGGGGTGTGCCTTCAACTGTTCACTAGAAAGTTAAGATTCCTTACAAAAGGAGAAATTATGACCATATGCATAATTGTTAGCGAGATTATGTCAACTTTAAGTGTGGTTCTACATCTTCGAGAGTTTCAGCTTACAGAAGTCACTAATAAGTGGGTTGATCCTAAAGTTTTGGGGATTATGAAGAACATAAACTTCCTTCTAGGATAAGGGTTAAGGAAGAATTCTATAGGAATATTAGAATTTCTAGAGATCCCCACTCAAACTATAAGGAAAGGATAGGGTATCATGGTAAAGAGTTGAAGATAGAGGGAAGGGGCTTGCATGGACCACTATTAGATTTCTTTGTGAAAGAAGGGAAGGCTATAAAAAAGGTTGAGCCAAAGGCAAATGAGAAGGAAAAGTTACTGAATAAGGATATAAATGAACTTGAGAAGGCTTTCTTCTAACTAGATGTTGGCAAGTTAGGATATCACAATTATCAGGACTCATCTAAAGAAGAAAATGGAAATAAGAAAAAGAACAAGGAGAAATAGATTGCAAGGATAAAAAGGGCCAAGAATAAACTCAGTCTATAATCTTATACGGACCTCAATATATGTGGCTATGGAATGATAAGAAGTGGGTCACTTATAAACAAATCAAGCAATATTTACTAGATCAGAAATTTTGGGCCATAAAAGAAGATCATACAAAGGATGTGCTTGAATCAATGAAACAAAATGCACCTTTATGGACTCATAATGGGAGTATACCGAACCATGCAAGTTTAGTGAAGCCATGGACAATAGGATAAAATTGGAAGATATTGAAAGCATGATTATGAACTCCATTGAGGTGAAGAGTGGCAAAGAAATGCAAGGTCTTGTGGTGGAGACTCAGCAAGCTATAACATAAAGTGCAACAATTTGGATAAATTTTCTGAAAATCGAGCTGGCAAATGATTAGATGAAATAGAGTTTTAAGGGAGTTATCAAGGTTGTTATTGATACGGAGGATAGGAAAGAGGTAGGTTCTTTGTAGAATATCGATCTTAGGGTTCTAGTCGATGAAGCAAATGGTAAAGAAGAGGGAAAGACCCGAGTAGATGAAACTTTAGACGAAGTTGACTTTCATTCTACTACTAATGTTCATGTTTCTAGTCTCTTTGGTGATGTATTTCTTTCTAAATTTAAGGTAACAAATGATGAGTTTGCTTATTTATGTGATGTGTTTTTGGATAGTAATGTGCATAGCATGCATCATCTCATAAGCATATTTAACATTAATTCTATGCATACAACTGCATTTAACCTTGGCATACAGGAAATCCAAAAATCTTGCTCATTGCTAGTGATGTCACACTAAAAGAGCAAAAGAGATTTTAACAATTACTTAGATAGTACCAAACGGTCATCGATAAGACATATGATGACATGCCAAGGGTTGATAGGCAAATTGCAAAACACTAAATTTTGATCTTACCACACATGAAATCGATCAAATAAAAGCTTTGAAGGATGAGGCTTGAGTGGACTTAACTTGTTAAAGAGGAGACTACTAAGTAGTTGCATGCCAAGTTCTTAGAGGTAGTAGACTACTCCAAATGACTGAACAATATAGTGTCGATACCAAAAAAGGATGGGAGAGTAAGGATTTGCATTGACTATATGGATTTAAATAAAGCATGTCCAAAGGATGATTTTCCTTTACCACATATTTATGTATTGGTCAATAGTGTCAAAACTTATGTTATGTATTTCTTTATGGATGGATTCTTAAGGTATAACCAAATTCTTATAGCTAAATGGAAAAGATGAAAATAGTTTTTATTATGAAATGGGGAATTTACTGGTTTAAGGTAATGTTGTTTAGGTTAAAGAATGCAGGAGCAACATACCAGTGAATGACAATGACCATGTTGTATGACTTAATCCATAAAGAGGTGGAGATGTATGTAGATGACATGATAATGAAGTCTGCAACAAAGGAAGGGCATTTTGAAGATTTAAAGAAATTATCAAAAAGGGTTGATGAGTATAACTTTAGGTTGAATTCAAAGAAGTATGTGTTAAGGTTCACCTCGAGAAAGTTGTTAAGGCATGTGGTCAGCAAAAAGATTTGCCTGTTAAGCTGTTAAGGCATGAGGTAAAGTATTATCAAGTAGAAAAGATTTGCCTGGCACTAGTTTGTGCAATAAAGAAATTAAGGCACTATTTTCAGTCATTCTTGGTGGAATTGATTACAAAGCTTGATCTGATTGAGTACCGATATGAGGCCCTTTCCCTCACTAGAAGAGTGGCAAAGTGATTTATCTTATTGACCAAATTTGACATTAAGTACATAGCTAAAAAGGTGATCAAAGGATAGGCGATTTTAGAGTACTTGGCATAAAAACCTCTCAAAGAAGTAGAAATTGAACCTTCTCATTTCTCGAACGAAGAGTCAATAGCAATTGAGCCCTAAGGATCGAAGGTATACTTTGACGAAGTCATAAATAAAAAAGTGGCAAGTGTAAGATTAATTTTGATCTCGCTGGAAATAGAACTTTTCCCTGTAGCTAAGAAGTTAGATTATGAAGACACCAATAACATGGTCAAGTATGAAGCATGTGCACACAATCTTGAGCTTCAGGACAAATTATAATGAAGATAGTGGAGGAGTTTAGGGACTTGTTATTGGCCATTTCACATATAATGGATGAATAGGAATTGAAAGAGGAACGTTTAACCCATATTTGGAACATATAAAAGGGTTGGTGCGGAGTTTTCAGAGAGTCACACTTTATCACCTATTAAGAGAAGCAAATGTAATGATCAATGTTTTATCCACTTTGGTCTCTATCTGAGATGAACCGAAGGCAATGCCTACGAAACTACTTATCACATTTTGATATGAGGTGAAATGTTATGGGGATATAGGAGAAATGCAAGTGTTAATAGAGAACTGCCCCTAGTGTTTTGATATACTAAAGTATTTGGAAAATGGTGAAAACCTTGAGGAGCCAGAAGAAAAGGATAAGGTGTGACCTAAAAAATGTCTTCATAATTGATGGTTTATAACAGGGTAGTGTATAACAAAATGCCCAATGGAGTTCATTTGCTAAGTGTGGCAAAGGAAAAGGCCTATAGAATCGTAGAGGAGGTGCACGCAAGGGGTTATGGTCCCCATGTGAATGGTAAAGTGTTGGCAAAAAATCTTGAGATTAGAATATTACTGGAATACTATAAAGCATGGCTATATTCAAAAGGTTTAGAGTTATCATAAATGTCAGGATCAAGGTAACCTCAGTCATCTACTGCAAAAAAATGTTATAGAATTTGGCCTCACTTTGGTCATTTATAGTATGGGGTACCAAAGTGATTGAAGAAATTAGGTTAGCTGCTACAAAAGGCGTAGGTATATTATAGTGGCAGTGGATTATTTCTTGAAATGGGTAGAAGCTGAGACCTTTGAGAAGCTAAGGGCAAAGTAGATGGTACAATTCGTTTAAAAAAATGTCACATGCTGCTATGGAGTGTAACACTTTGTTGTCACAGATAATGGTGTCCATTTCCATACAGAAGTTAAGGGTATATTAGGAAAGTATAGGGTGGTCCAATACAAATCATCGTCTTATAGACCAAAGGCTAACGGAGTAATGGAAGCAGTAAATAAGAATGTTAAAAACATCTTTGCCAAGATGGCGGAGACATGTAAAGACTGGTCTGATAAATTACCTTTCACCTTGTGGGCTATTGGCCCTTGTGGGAAATTTTAAATTTTAAAGGGAAAGGTTTGTTAAGCAAGAAATAGAAGAAATAAAGAAGAATAGAATACACAAAGTTTTATAATAGTTTGGATATTAAAAAACTCTACATTCACTCCCAAATTCTTCCAATTGGCATTTCACTAATTTTTAATGGCATTTTAAAGCTCACACCTAACTTTATAACTTGTGTTTTCATAAAGGCTCACATAGAACCTCACTAGTGTTTCATAAGACTAACATTCAACCTATATAAGAATTTTTTAAGGCTCACCCTAAAACCCAAAAAGATTTTTCTATACAAAGGCTCACTCTTAAACCCAAACTCAATGGTGTTTAATAATCACACTAAACAATAATAACTCAATTACAAGATATTGAAAGTTTAAAGGTTGAGAAATAAATTTGTAAGAGTTTTCCTACAATGAATGCTATTCTCTTACATTTAAGTCCATTTAGTAGTGTATTCATAGGATACAACAACTAAAGAGATATTACAAATAAAACTATTTCCAAAACTCTAAAATATGCTAGGCAGATCCTGCAATTATTCCTTGTCAATTGAAATTCACGGTCGAGACAAAAATTGGCAATCATATGATTAACATAATACCGTTTGTATCTAACGGCTAGTCCAAGTGGCATAAAATTATTGGTTCATAATTTTTCGCTTTGGAAGCGATGCTTATAGCAAAATCATCTACTTAGATGAAGAAGTTGCTTCACCAAATTCTCAGTCGCTACTATTATTTTGCTCCATGAAATTTGATTTTCCAACAATTCTTGGGTCACATGGCATAATATGGTTGAAAATTTGATTCCCTCCAAGCGAATGCAAAAGTCATGGTAGCGATTTTCGATGTGACATGCACTGTAAAATTATCTGTATAGGATTCATTCAACCCTTTTGGAGGATATCAATAGCAAGCTTCTACTTCATGACCATGAATTAGGATGCAAATTTCAATATATGAGATGATGAGCTCGTTCAAATTCCAAAGGATCCTAGCTAAATATCTATAAATCAACAATTGAAATTGAAATTAGAACCTTTCAATCTGTATTGTCAAGATCAAAAGAGAGTTATGACTTAAACTTGACTATCCTGGTCCAACAATCTCCCCCTTTTTTATTTTCATAACTTAGATTGAATTTGCAAAGGATAAATAATGTAAAAGGATAAAGAATGTATAAGTGTATTCTAGATTGCATTTGCAAATGGTTAAATTGAAATGTTAAATGCTCCCCCTCAATTTATACTCCCCTTCAACTAATGACATGCAAGCTTTCCCCCTTTGTCAAGATCAAAAATAGAGAATTAAGTGTAATGACAAGCAGTAAGAATATCACAATAGTAAGAGGGAACATCATTCATCAAATCAAATGTCCATTGATCAATCATAAAAAGAACATAATTGAAATTTTATTATTTAAAAAAATATATAGCACATTCAAACATATATATGCATTTGATCATACACTTTGACCAAAATTAAAACAGAAAAAGTTAAAATAAGAAATAAAGCTCAAGGAAAACTATAAGGTAGAAGAGATATTAACAGTATTATCATCACTATCTTTAAAAGTTTTTCATCTTCTCTTCCATGGGCTTTATCTCCTTCTTCCTCTTGGTCTCTTTCTTCTTCTTCAATCTCTTCCTATTATTCAAAGTTAAAAAGATGACACAAAGTACCAACAACCTTTTCTTGAAGGTCAACCAAGTCATTATAAAGGTGAGAGAGAAGAACAAACCTTCTCTTGATCATTCCCATCACCTTGTCTAGTTTCTTATTGATGGAAGATAGAGATATTAAAGATGACTTAGACTTTGACCTTTGGCTTTTCCTTAGGATTTGAAGATGGTATGAGTTCTTGGAGGCCTTCTTCATTCAATAGCCTTTTCTTTTTGAGGCATGAGCAGTCTCTTATTTCTTTGCCCCATACAATCGCAAGGTAAAGACATAAGAGTCAGGATGAATGGCATTGGCATTGATCAAATAGGTTAAATCAAGAAAGTTTTAGGATGGGAGATACTTTTTTATGAGGAATTTTTCATTCTCATCATTTAGAGCCCTCACAAACCTATATATGGCTATGACGTGAGAGGGAATAAGAAATTGCCTCTTGGGTTTGGTGCTTATATGGATTAATTAATCTACAAGGTATCTCTCAGTTTGAATAGGTTTATCTTTAGTGAGGAAGAAGAGGAAAGCTAGGTCTTTTTGAGAGACTTTTTCATTCCCATCAACTATAGCATTGATGGAAAAGGTAATGATCCTACGTTGGAGCCAATTGCTTAGGGTTTTGATGTATTTGGTCACTGAAGTTCTTTGGTCATGTTTGGTTTCTATTGAAATTTCATACCATAACTCATAATATATGACGTCAAAAGTAGAGATAATGAATAGAGCATTATCTCTGATTTGAAAATTAAAAAAAGAGGAAAGTTGGGCAAAAGTGATGAAGTAGGGATCTATGAAAGCCCTGAAGACAATACCATACACACCTACCTTAGATTATGCTCTTCGACAAAGAATGACAGTGCATATGAATTTTATATGATTTCTTCATAGCCCGATTCTTCCAAAAAAATGAATTCATTCCAATCAAGGTTGGAGAGAAATGTTTGAATTTCTCCATTGATGCCTAAAGTTACAATAAAGAAGGAGGAAGGTATCTTGTTGGGTTAGATGATCTTTTTGGTATGGGCTTTGTATCTCTCTTTATGATCTTTTTGGTATGGGCTTTGTATCTCTCTTTCTCTTCTTTTCTAATTCCTTTGGGCACCACCCTTCCCCTTTTTTGCTTTAGTGAATTTATTGGGTGCCAAGAGAGTAAAGGAAAAGAGAATGTAGGTCAGAGGTTGAAAAATATGAGAGGTATGACGAAAAAAATGATAAAAGGGGTGTGAAGGAGGCTTAATTAGGCAAAGAATATGAGGGAAAATGGTGATAAAATGGTAAAGAAATCATTAAAAGAGGAACAAGAATCATTTGATTGGCAAATCAATCAATGCCTAGTGATTACAGAAAACCACGATCGTCATATCCCTATCATGACTGCTATTTATGAAAATGTTAAGTAACAATCAAGAATTCCTTAGAAAAAAGCATGGTCAATGATCTAAAGATTTGAAATTTGAAAATTTTTATGGTGGCTATCATAATTCGAGATAGTGAGTTGACAAAAGTCGAAATGTTCAAGTATATTTATAAGTAGTGACTGTGAATTATAAATCTCGATTGTGAATTACAAGGCATTTTTAAAAAGCATGAAAAAAACATTAGCCCAAACTAGATATGATCAACATGATATTGTGATGATTAATTTAAGCAATTTGACATTAAAAAGTACAATTGCATAAAGAATTAACAAATCTACAATATTCAACATAATAAATTAATATGCAATCACCAATCATATCAAATAATGAATTAATATTGGCAAACATAGTGAAATGCATAAAATGAGATTAATTTTCATCCTACGGAACTTCCTTCTAGCATTCCTAGTTCCCTCTTGATAAAGTTCATTCTTTCTTCATTGAAGGGTTTAGTGAAAATATTCATAAGTTGGTGATTAGTGTTAATAAATTCTAATACCACATTACCATTTTCGATATGATCTCTTAAAAAATGATGTCTAATTTCAATATGCTTGCTTCTTGAATGTTGGATAGGATTGTCAGAAATTTTTATGCACTTGTGTTTCACATTTGATAGAAATGTGATCAATATCATTGTCATAATCCTTGAGATGTTTCATCTAAAGAACTTGGGTACAACAACTCGCCGCCATATATTCCACTTCAGTGGTGAATAAGGCAACTGAAACTTGCATCTTGCTAAGTCAAGAAACTAAACATTCACCTATGAATTGGTAAGTTCTGAAAGTGCACTTTCTATCCATCAAACTATGATATAATCTACATCCAAATATCTAGGAAGACTAAAAGATTAATTTTTAAGATACCAAAGTCCTAAATGCAATATGCCATGCAAATATTTAAGAATTCTTTTAATGGCATTCATATGAGATTCCTTAGGACAAGATTGGAAACATGATGTCGGGTCCAGATGTGGTAAGATAGAAGAGATAGCCAATCATACCTCTATACTTCTTTTCATCAATGGGCTTACCCGATTCATCCTTATCTAGCTTGATTGTTATACTCATTAAGATTTTTGCTACTTTGCATCCATCCATGCCAAACCACTTAAGTAGATCCTTTGTGTATTTACCTTGGCTGATAAAGATGCCCTCTTTGGTTTACTTGATTTGAAGACCAAGAAAGAACTTGAGCTCAGCCATCAAGCTCATCTCAAACTCCTTGGTCATACACTTAGCAAATTCTTGACAAAGGGATTCATTAGTAGCATTAAATATAATATCATCAACATATATTTTTACAATAAGTGTATCTTATTGTGCCTTTTCACAAATAAAGTAGTATCAACATTTCCTTTTCAAAATCATTTTGTAAAAAAAAATGAACTAAGCATTTCATACTAAAATCTTAGAGCTTGTTTTAAACCATGTAAGGCTTTAATTAATATGAAACCATGATTTGGAGAAACACGAGACTTAAAACCCAGAGGTTGTTTAACATAAACTTCATCCTGAATGAAACCATTTAGAAATGCACTTTTCACATCTATTTCAAAAAGCTTAAAATCCATATGACATAAAAATGCTAAAAGAATCCTGATGGCTTCTAATATTATGATGGAAGCAAAGGTTTCATCATATTCAATGCCTTCCTCTTAGTTATAACCCTTTGCAACCAATCTAGCTTTGTTCCTTATAACAACATCTTACTCATCTAACTTATTCCTAAATACCCATTTGCATCCCACAATCGGATGTTCCTAGGCATAGGAACAACAAACTTTTTTCTCAAATTTGTTAAGTTCCTTTTGCACAGTAATCACTTAACTCTCATCATCAAAAGCCTCATCAAGGGATTTTGGCTCAATTTGAGAAATAAATACAAGATTATTATCTAAAGCATGTAATTGAGCTCTAGTTCTTACTCCCTTAGATGTCTCACCAATGATAAGATCTCTTGGGTGATTCTTAAAGTATCTCCAATCCTTAAATAGTTCATGAGCTTGGTTTTCCTCTTGTTGGAGTTAAGGTTCTTCAACTTCTTATGATGGCTTATTATTTTCAAGGTTAATCACATGATCTCATATGAATATATTGTCAAATTTAATCTTTAAAAATGTTTACTGGCAGCTCACTTTAGATTCAATGTGCAACATGTTGATGAGTATCACAGATGAATCCTTGCTATAATAGATGCTAAGAGATATAGGGGCAGTTTTAGATGGCTTATTATCAATTCCTATGATGATTTATGGCACCACATACTATAAAGGCATGAAAGCAAGACAAAAGGAAAAATCTTGAGTTTCTTAATTTCCAAGCTCGTTCTATAAATGCTTATATATTGACATCAAATGGTCATGAGGTTAAACAACAGGCATGTCAGAGGCTCATGAAAATCTTCAAAGAAATGATCGACCGAAGGCGTAGTGGAAAGGAACATAAAGATAACTTCCTCCACTATACGTTAGAAAATGATTCATATCCATCTAGTGAAAAGTTAGATGATTCAAAGATCATGGATAACCTGTTGACATTACTAGTTTCAAGATAGGTCAGCTCTACAGCTGCCATGATATGGAGTGTCAAGTTCTTGGATGATAGAGATGTTTTAGATAGGCTCAGGGTAAGATTGCATAGAAACAAAAGTATATATAAATAATATATCAATGAGTTTTGGTTTGATGGTACCGACATAATGCATAATAATAACAATAATACAACTTATAAACATATAAAATCCACCCAAAAATATCAAAGGAAAATCTCATATTATTGTTAGATAGTGAACTATTTCTTTTTATGTAGCATGAAAATGAAAATGTGAGAAAATTGAAAAACAGAAAACATCTCATGAAAAAAAATGTCATTTTATAAAATAAGTGAAAATATGTTAAAAAAACATAGAATTTTGAAACATAAAAACATGTTTGAAATGTAGATATGTGATCGAATTGAAGTTTCAGTGTAACATAGATTTCTTTATATAGTGGGTTCATTTGATAATATCTCTCCAAACCCTGTATCAAAGTCTAATCAATCGTAAATTTATGTATGGAATCTGAAATTAGTCTAACATTATTATGGATGTACAGGAAGAGCAATTGAACATAGCTAAGGATAAGCAAGAGGGAAGTTCACTTTGCATGGAAGACATGAACAAGATGTCCTATGGCTTAAAGGTTATATAATCTGAGCTAAATTGGTTCTACGTGCAGGAAAAAAGAACATGTTAAGATTGACATTTGGAATAAAAAAACATTCTTCAGGTTGTTAAAGAAACATTGAGGATATCAAATGTTGTGTTATGGCTTCTTCGAGTTGCATAAAATGATGGCAAGAAATACTCATGAAGCATAGTTCTAGCCATCTCTACTAATGTCCTATTTTTACTTTCTACAACACCATTCTATTGTGGTGTTCTGGGAATAGAAAAGTTGTGAGAAATTTCATTCTCCAAATAGTAATTTTTAAAAGATTTATTTTAAAATTCCTTTCCATGGTCACTCTTAATTGAATAAATGGAGTAACTTTTTTCATTTTAAACTCTTTTAGCAAAACTTTTGAAAGCATCAAAAGTGTCACTCTTATGAGCAAGGAAGGATAGCCAAGTGAACCTAGAGTAATCAATAACTAGGACAAATGCATACTACTTTCCACCAAGACTAGCACTCCTTGTGGGTCCAACTAAGTCCATATGAATGAGTTAAAGAGGTTTATAAGTACTTATAACATTTTTTGCTTTGAAGCATGCTTGGTGTTGCTTTCCCATTTGGCAAGGTCCACATGTCTTGTCCTTTGTGAACTTAAGCTTTGGTAGACACTCTACTAGCTTTGCTTTTGATAAAGTTTATAGAAGTTCCATACTAGCATATCCAAGTCTTCTATGCCAAAGCCAAGATTCATTATTAATAGAGATAAGACACCACCCTTAAAGACCACCTTCTTATCCATCAAGGTGGTAACTCGACATTCTCTAGGGTCAACAGTGACTTTATTACTTTTGTCCCATAATTGACTTACACTCACTAAATTATGTTTCAATCCTTCAACTAAAAGAACATTATCAATAAGGGAGCAACCTTTCTTACAAACAATTCCAATGCCAATTACCTTAATCTTGGCATTGTTATGAAATTTCATATTGCCACTATCTTTTTCTTTAATGGTTATGAATAGCTTCTTGTTTCTAGTCATTTGCTTTGAGCACCCACTATCCACATGCCAATTATTATCTTCTTTGGTGGTTTCTAAACAATCCTACAATACAAAAATAATTTACCTTTATTTAGGTACCTAAGTATACTTGGGTCCTTAGGAGTTAGGCTTATAAGGGTCCAAAATTTTGAAGTGTATCTTCATAATGTAGCAAAAGACATTAATATATCAATGCCCCATACAATAGTGACATTAGAGTTTAGACTTAAATGTCTTTCTCCTATGCATAACATTGGTATAAGTAGGAGGCCTTCTCACACTTTGGTTTGTGTTTTGATAATGCATGCAAGTGCATAAATGATAAGGAGTAGGAGAGAAGTTTTTGTGTATGTGCCTTTGATTATGCCTTTTGGTATAGATATATTATGCATGATTTTGTTTTTGAGACTTAGCTTTTGAGCCTTTGGGACCCTTTCCTTTGCCTTTAGGCATATGTGATCTAGTGTTAGGAATACTTTTCTTCCCAGCAACCTCAATACTAGAAGTTTGAGGTGTAAATACTCTAATGAATGTGGAGGAGATGTAGACAATGAGGCTCTATTAAAGCTCAAACCATGTCTCAATAAGGGAGGCCTTTAAGATATAATTAAAGTATCTAAAGCTTCTTTCCCTTTATGAAATATTGAGATGGAATTTCTAAGCTCAATAACTTCACCTTTTGAAGAATCATTTTCTTTTATCAAGGAATTAAAAAGGATAAAGATTTAGAAAGATTTTATAATGATTTTTTTAGTTCTTCATTAGATGACCTCAAGTCGTTTACAACATCATTTAAGTTTTTAAAATCATCTGTTTTGAACATTTTTTCTTATAAGATTTTAATTAAGATTTGTATTTTTCACATCTCAAGGTTAGAGCTTCAAGAAGCTCATCATCCACATCATCTAAGTCCTTATAATCATGACAAAAATGTGAAAAAGTACTTACCTTATTGGAGTAGTCCTCTTAAGACATAAAGCATAGGCTAACAACTTCTTCATCTTTTTATTCTTCATTTGAGTTGTCATCCTATATAGCCTTGAAGCTTTTCTTCTTCTCCTTATTCCACTTTTTCTTCTTTTTGAATGGAGGGTAATCGAATTTGATGTGGCCTTGTTTTTCACATTCATAACAAGTCACTCCATTTTTCTTGTCTTTGAAATTGGAAGATGCTCTTTTGAAGTTCCTCCTATCTTTCCTTCTCTTTATAAGCTCTTTGGTCCTCCTTAACTCCTTCTCACTCTCATCACTATCACTAGAGGCAACTTCAACCTCCCTATCTTTGGTTGAGGATTTGAGAGCAAGAGTCTTCTTTTTAGCCCTTTCATTTTTATTTCCTGCCCTCATTTTCTTCATCTCCTTATCCTTCTTCAAGGCTAGCTCATGAGTAAGTGGCTTGCAAATAAGGACATCTTTTTGTACCTTTCCAATCTCTAGATTAGATTTTTATATGTTATAAATTCTAATTCTAAATTTCTTAAAAGGAAGTGATTTCAAAATTTTAGTATTTACCTTATGATTGGTGAGAATTCTTTCGAACTTCTTCATGTTTGTTATAATAGAGAGAAGTTTATTGGTCGTGTTAGTGATGCTTTCATTATCTTTCTTCATGAAAAGCTCCCACTATATCACATAAATTTCCAACCTACTTGATTTCGCTAATGTAGTGCCTTTGTGATAGTTCTCTAACATCTTCGATATCCCATGGCGATTAGGCAATGTTACACTTTAGCAATGTCCTCTCGTGATAAGGAGCTAAAAAGAATGGTCATTGCCCTTTTGCTCTTCCCATTTGCCTTTCTGTGTGGTTCCACCCATTCTTCCATTGGGATTAGTTTTTCACTACCATCTACCACTTTGGTTGGAGGCTTCCATTCTTTTGCTATAATGTCCCACATATCCACCATATCACTATCAAAATATATCTCCATTCTATACTTCTAATGAATATAGTTAGTTTCATCAAAATAAGGCTTAAGGTGAGTGTGGATTCTTTCATATGCCATGATTTTTTCTCACTCATTAAGGCTTTGTTTGAGACTTGGCTTTGATACCACATATTGGCCCTTGTGCACCAAGAAAGAAGGGTTGAATTGGTGGAAATTTTTGAGTTTCAAATGGAAAGGTTTGTTAAGCAAGAAATAAAAGAAATAAAGAAAACTAGAAAACACAAAATTTTATAGTGGTTCGGTATTAACCAACCTTACATTCACTCCCCAATTCTTCCAATTAGGTGTTTCATTAATCTCTAATGGTGTTTTAAAGCTTACACCTAAATTTACAACTTGTGCTTTTATACAGGCTCACACATCTCATTAGTGTTTCACAAGGCTAACACTTAACCTATACAAGAGTTTTCTAAAGCTCATTCTAAAATCCAAAACAAGAGTTTTCTATACAAAGGCTCACTCATAAACCCAAACCCAATGGTGTTTAATGCTCACACCAAATAATAACAACTCAATTCTATGAAATTGAAAGCTTAAAGGTTGAGAAATAAATTTATAAGAGTTTTGTTACAATGAATGTTATTATATTGCTTTCAAGTCCATTTGGTGGTGTACCATTAAAGTGGTGTTACAAATAAAACTATTTCCAAATCTCTAAAGTATGCTAGGAAGATCCAACATGTATTGCTTATCAGATGAAATTGATAGTCGAGACACACATTCATGGTTGCGAGATGCATATAACTCCGTTTGTATCTAATCGCTAGTCCATATGACATAAACCATTGATTCTTTAAGAAAAATAGTCGTTGTGTTTCTTAAACGATAATGAAGTCGTGGTCTCTATTTTCCCCTATGGACGATATGCTCACAGTGAAATTGTCTACTTAGATGGAGAAGTTATTTCACCAAATTCACGATCACTATCGTAAAATTTAATCTTCCAATGATTCTTTAGGACACCCAACATATTCTAGTTGAAGATTTAATTCCCTGTAAGTGAATCCAAAAGTTGCAATCATGATTTTGGATGCTATGTGCACCGTGAAATCACTTATATAAGATTCATTTAACATTTTTGGAGGATAGTAGTCACAAACATCTGCTTCATGACCATGAATTAGGATGCAAATTTTAATATTTGAGGTTAAGGCTTCCATCTAAATTCCAAAATGATCTAAGCCAAATATCTATAAGATCAACACTTGAAATTAACATTAGAACCTTTCAATATCAAGATAAAAAAGGATTTTTAACTTAGGCTTGACTATCCTAGTCCAATATGGGGTTATCGAACTACTGTAAGAGTATCGATTGGGTCTATACACTATAGTATAAGGGATGGAGGCAGTGTTGTCGATTGAGTTGGAAGCAAAGTCCTTATTAATATTAGTCTGGTTTGGTATTCTTGAATACCAATGGATAAGGAATCGACTTGAGCAAATTGGCTTTATTGGTTAAGAAGAGACTAAAGGCCCTAAACCACATCCAATTGTATCAAGGTACAATAGCTTGTGCATTTCATAAGAAGGCTAAACTAAGCATGATAAAAGTTGGTGATCTAGTACTGAAGCCAGCTCGATCACAAAATGAGGATCCTTGAAGAAATTTTAGGCCTAAAAGGGTCCCTAAGTGGTCAAACAAAGATACTTTTGTGGTGCAGTAAGACTAGCAAGTATAGATAGGAATGAATTCACCAAGCCAATGAATTTAGACTATTTAAAGAGGTTTTTCGTGTAAGGTGTGACAAAAGTAAAAGTACCTACTAAGTCGAAAACCTAAAAAGGCGACTTAGGCAAAAATTAGACCATAATAAATGAAAAAAAAAAAAAAGAAAAGCTCATTAAGTTAAAAATCTGAAAATGCGACTTAGGCAAAAGTTAGAACACCAAAATGCATAAAATAAATAGAGTAAAAGTCTAGAAAGTGCGACTGACCACTAGGGACCATTGACAAGAATAGCTGGACAACAACAAAGAAGACAAGGATGGATAAGCAAAAGACTAGTAAAGTAAAGAAATTAGGCAAGACAACAGGATGGTATAATGTGCCAATGTTAAATGTAGAAGTCATGCATTTAATTAATGCATAAATATACAAAAATGTAAATGATTCGTGCCAAACATAATATCAAATGGAAATACATTTGCATAATTAAAATGAATGAGTCACACATGCTTTTAAACTAAAAGTAAACATAAAATAGTCTTTTTCTTTTTGAAAGAGATCATTGTCTACTATTTGTTAATGCAATGCCTATAAATCTAAAAGTCATGTAACCATGCCATATAGTATGTGGGTCTCTACCAATATAAAAGTCATAGATGCGGTGGCTCTTCTATATAGCCTTAACCCTATCTAGGAATCATTAGGACAAAGGACCCTTTAGAAATAAAGGAAGGAATTGCACCTCAAACTGAAAAGCATTGAACTAGTGATACACGCAAGCTAGGTTATAAAACATGCTTGAAGCCAAGGCAGGATGGATGACATAATCCTCATAAGTCCTCAAGGTTACACATGGCAAGTTCCACCATAGGCTGCTCCAACAAATGTCAGTGGCAGAAATGTGAGACATCTACTCTGTCTAATTGGCTTTAGTAGTAGCTAGCTTCGATAGACAGTGATTCAAATTATGTTGCAAGTAGTAGAGCCTCGCATCCATGATGCTGGTAGTTAATAGTCCCAATATCTTTTGCAATCATATCTAAAAAAAATGATAAAAAGAAAAAAGGACAAATAAAGAAAAATGATATGCTTGTTAGGCTGAAAACCCAAAAGGCAACCTAAGTAAAAGTAAGCGGCTCGCTATATTGAAAACCCGCAAGGACGGTTCAAGCAAAAATTAGGGCATTATAATAAAAAAAAAAAAAGAGAAGAATATATATATATATATATATATAAGAAAAGTTACTATAAAAGGAACTCTTGCCTGAAGCAATAGCGGGCTTCCTATAAAAGAATCACTAACACCTAGAGCCATTCTGTCAAGTCCCATGATTGTCTCACATAAGATAATTGGTACTAGGGTCCTCCTTGACTCAGCCCCTCTAAGAGTGGTAATATATATAGATTAATCTCTCCATCATCCTTCCACAATAAATACTTGCCCATCCAAATAGTTATTGTTATACAAGGCTGAGCTACTCGAGGTTAGCCTTTAGAAGGGAAAAGAATGATGAAATGGGCCATAATTATCTTCTCGTTGCCTAATGTATAATAAGGTACCTCCTCATACTATACGTTGAATGACTTTGCCATCTTTCGTACATATGGATAATTCAACTGAGGCAATGTGATTTGATCTACAGTTATAACACGACAATCAAGAATGGAACCAAACTCCTCTAGCAAGGGATAAATCTTTACATCCCTAAAGTGAAAAGTATAGGTGGTGGAATCCCATAAGTCATAGGCTACCCACAGAAAGTAGGGGTCGAGGCATATAGAATATAAGTAATAAATAGTTAAAAGACCTACCCATGGTATATTGGACCAGGTGATGGTTGAAAGAGACTATAGGAATGCTCTTGATATGGTTTGGAGATTGAAAATAGGGGTATGCAGGGTATATGTGAAATGGATATTTATAGAAGAAGACAAGGCTTACAGAATTGTATAGCCTCTTACTACGGTTCTACAGTCTTAGGTCAGGTTTGTACATCTTTCCAACTAGATTGTATAGACCTAAGCCTAAGTTGTACAACCCTTAATCAAGTTTATACAGCCTTTTAGCTGGACTGTACCACCCTGAGCCTAGGTTGTACAACCCTCAGTATTTTAGAAGAATTGGGCAACACCTATTTTATACTTTCGAGTTGAAGTTGACATTTATACATATTATATAAAGCACATATATGGAAAAATGACAATGAGCATCTAGAAACATACATCCAGTGGCCAAAATTATGCATTTGCATTTAAAAGACAAAATATCAAGAGTTTGACAACAAAATGGGGACAATGTCACCTCGATTCATCTTAAAAGGCCCTAAGCAAACCTCTAAAAAGAAAGGCTTTCAAATTGCCTAATAAACTGTACAACTATATGAATATCTATCAAACATACTGTACTAGAATGAAAAAGAAGGAAAAAATATCCTAATAGCTAATAATAGGTGGGGTCTCCACAGCTTAGTTGCCTCCACTTCTAGAAAAGGTTTGCCTCAGAATCCTCTGCCTTGTCATCCATCGACATATACCCATGCTTTGCGGCCACCTGTGTAATGATCATTTTCATTTACCAATCACGACATTCAGGTCCAAAATTACATATGCATAAAGGTTGATTCATTGTAAATACATAATCCAACATGTATTTAAAGTACATATATATATTAACTAATGTTTAAGGCTAGAGACCATAAATTTGTTCCTATTTAGATATATGTACATGACACAAAGAGAGAGAGAGAGTTGGAATACATATAACAACCTATGATTCATATGTCTATATGTAAAATTCTATGCTCTAAAGTATCCAAACCCTATGTTTCACTATGCGATTTGGTGAGTCAAGACTCAATGAATAAAAGCAATAATCAAAATCTTAATGTATAATCAACCATCAAATATCATCAAGATACATTATAAGCATAAGAATTGATTATACAAGTGCAAATGCAATAGATTAATTTTTATCATGACCTTGTAAGGCAAACACTACTTTCAAGAATTCATGTGATTCAAGTGACATTTGATTTTGTTGGCCAGCATATAATAAGTGAAACATTTGACCAATAACATGTGCAGTGATTTACAAGTGTTTGACAAGTCGGTCACAATATCTTTTAGTTTCATATGTAAGTTTTCATTCAGATTGGCATACCAACTAATCATTAAAAGCATATAATACTCACTTAACTTGTATTCATATGTAAAATGGCACAATTCCATCACATATACATGCAATAGAATACAACCATATCATAAAATCATCACACATACACATTAAAAATCTAATTATGGCTTTTACTCACCTTTTGATGCGATCGACCTTTATGGTATGTTTGGACCTCTCTTTTGGGCTTTCTCAATATTTTGGAATCCTAAAATGTGTTTCACACTTGGTTATAAGTATGTAAAAATGATTTTGAATGCTTGGTATGCAACTATAGTCATGTTCCATACAAGTGGACCTAGTGTTTATGCATATTTTCCTTCTATGGCAGCATGACCTTACTACAGTCTAACCATAATAATTATTACTATACTTATCCAAATGACTTATTTTAAATAAACTAGACATATAATGATACATCATAGTCAAATTTCATGACAATATAAGACATATAAAATGTGGTGAATTTTTGAACTCTGTACTATTTCAATGTCATCTAGTCTGAATAAGTTTTACAATCTTTAGTATATCTCAAATTGTACAAATTGAATTGCAAAAAAGATTTACCAAAAGTTACAAAACACATAAATTAACATTTTTTTATATTTTACTCATTGTGTAGTGTTGGACTAGGTTATTCAAACCTAAGTCAAAACTATGTTTTAATCTTGACAATATAGATTGAAAGATTCTAATATCAATTTTAAGTGTTGTTTTTGCAGATATTAAGATAGAATCTCATTAGAAGTTGAATAGAAGTGATTAGAAGAAAAAAAACTCAAAGTGTGAAAATATACCTTTGAAATTAGCGACAACGAATTTTGAAGTGACTACGAATTTTGGAAAAAGAGTTGTTGAGATTTCAAAGTTGTGATCGTGAATTTCAGTAATGATCGCGATTTTCAAAAACAACATATCCATGTTAGACAGAGGACTTCATTGTGACAATCGCGTTGCAAAAGAAAAATAGCGACAACAAATTTGATGTAGCGATCGTTAATTTTTATTTTCATTAGAAAGATCCAATGGCAAAGAGACCAATGGTTTCATGCCACGTGGACTAGCCATTAGACACATTTAAAATTAACGATTATGAATTTAGTCTTAACTGTTAATTTCATCTGATGAGCATTTAATGCAAGATATGCTTAGCATAACTTAGAGATTTAGACATAGTTTATTTACAATGTCTCTTTAGTGGTTATTGCCTATAAATACACCACTAAATGGACTTAAATGTAAGAGGATAACCATTGATATGAGCCAAAACTCCTACAAAGTTAATTGACAACTTTAATTCTTTATTTCTTTGTTAATAGTTTGGTGTGAGCTTTAAATACCTTAGGTTTGGGTTTGAGAGTGAGCCATTGTATAAAAAACTCTTGTTTAGGTTTGAGAGTTAGCCTACTTATAGAACTCTTATACAAGATGAGTGTTAGCCTTGAGAAAAACACTTATAAAGTTTGGTGTGAGCCTAAACACTAGGTTGAGTGTGAGCCTTGAGAAAACACTTGTAAGGTTTAGTGTGAGCCGAAACACTAAGTTGAGTGTGAGCTTGGAAAACACTAGTGATTGAGTGAAACACATAATTGGTGAATTGGGGAGTGGATATAGGGTTGGATAATACCCAAACCATTACAAAACTCTTGTGTTCATTATTTTCCTTATCTTTCTCTAATCTTTCATATTTGTAAGTTTCCTCCAAAATCAAAAATTCAAATTTGCCATCAATTAAACCCCCTCCCCCCTTTTTATTGGTGCACTAGGGCCAACAATTGGTATTAGAGCCAAGTCTCAATTCAAGCATTAATTATGTGAGAAAAGATTAATGGCACAAAAAGGAGTCCACTCTTACCTTAATCCCCACTTTGATGGCAATGATTATGCTTTTTGGAAGAATAAAATGAAGATATATCTTGATAGCGATCTCATCAAATTATGGGATCATATACTAGAAGAGTGGAAGCCTCTAACAAAGATGGTTGAAGGAGTAGAGGTGGAAATTACAAGAGAAGAATGAAGTGAAGCACAAAGGAATGCAAATGGGAAGAACAAGAAGGCAATGGCTATTCTCCTAAGCTCCTTGTCAAGAAAAGAAATTGGAAGAATCTAACATTGCCAAACTACACATGTCATATGAAAAGCACTAGAAAACTATCATGAGGACACAACTCTTATGAAATCAAGCAGGTTGGAGATGTATGTGATAGAGTGGGAGTTCTTCATGATGAAAGACCATGAAAGCATCACCAAAATGACAAATAGACTCCTCTCTATTGTCACAAACATGAAAATGTTTGGAAGGAATCTTACCAACTATGAAGTAAATACTAAAATCCTTGAATCTCTTCCATTAGATAACTTTTATGCCAGAGTATGCAGTATTCAAGAGTTTGATATAGAGATTGGGAAAATGCCAATTGATGCCCTCATTGGTAAGCTTTTCACTAATGAGATAGCTCTCAAAAAGATGAAGAGATGAAGAAGCTAAGAGGACAAAGACATAAAGATGAGAAGAAAGCCCTGGCCTTCAAAGCTCAAGATGATTATTCAAGCTTAAGTGACTCAAATAAAAGTGATAAAGAAGAAAAAAGAGCTTACCTAAATATCTGAAAGGACTAAAGAGTTGATGAAAAGGAGAAGAAAAATAAGAATCCAAAGAAAGTCATCTTCTTATCATCACAAGGAAAAGAAGAAGAGCTTTAAGGCTACTTGGGATGATGATTCAAGTGATGAAGAAGAAGATGAAGTAGCAAACTTTTACTTCATGGCTCAAGAGGACTCCTCCAAAGAGATAAGTACTTTTCCACACTCTTATGATGATTATGATGCATTTGATGATATAGATGATGAGCTTTTAGAAGCTCTCACTTTTAGATGTGATAAATATAAATCATAAATGAAAACTTATAAGAAAAAATGTTCTAAACTAGAAGATGAATTTAAATCCTTAAAATGATCTTGTAAGTAAGTTGAGGACTTCTAATAAAGAATTCAAAAGTCCTTAGAGAGCTTATCTAAGTCTTCCTCATCCCTAACCTTATTGAGAAAGGAAAATGACTCCCTAAAATATGAAGACATTAAGCTTAAGAACTCTATGTCAAAGTTCCACAAGGGAAAGGAAGCTTTGAAGACACTTCTAGTATCTCAAAGACCTTCTTTAGTTAAGCATGTTTTAGGCCTCAATGGAGCCTCTTCATCTACTTCTTCACTCATTACATTCATTAAAGTATCAACACCTCAAACTTTAAGTATTGAGGTCATGAGGAAGAGAGGTGCTCCTAGCACTAAGCCGCCTATGCCTAAGGGTAAAGGAAAGGCCCCTTAAGGCTTAAGAGCCAAAGCTTAAAGGGTAAATTATGCTTACATTTATAACAAAAAGCATGCTTAACCACACAAACACAAAAAATTCTCTTCTACTCCTAATCACTAATGCACTTGCATGCATTCTCACCATTCAAGTATGAGAAGTCCCTTTGCTCATACTATGGTTGTGCATAGGAGAAGGACTTATAAGTCTAAAGTTCAATGTCATTATTGCATGAAATATGAGCATATCAATGTATTTTGCCATATTAGGAAGGCACATCTCAAATTGGACGACCCTTCCAAGAATAACCCCTAAGGACCCAAGTATGTTTAGGTACTAAAGCAAAATGTTTGATATTGTAGGATGAGGATTCCTTCACAAAATTCTCATAATGGAAAATCTAAAGGTGAATAGAGATTGCTAATGAATAAGGGATAAAGTTTCAAATGGTTATTTTGGTATCAAGTTATGGATACTAAACTTATAATGTATCCCTTATCCCTTCATTTTTAACTTAATATATTTATGCATGCATTTAGGGGGAGTTTTATTACTTGATATATCGATATGTTGATGTGTTTGATTTGGTTTGATTGATGAGTTGCATTTGAGGTTTTTCTACATTTTGAATGTTTAAATCAGTCATAAAAAAAATCACATGTTTTATACTAGGGCCATATATGAAAATTCTTAAAGTTTTAGCCCTAGTTTGTGTGTTCAAGAATCTTTATTATTTTGCATTTATATTTTTCTTATATATAAAATTTTCATGCAATTTATGTTCCATCTATTTATCTGCTTATGTGACATATTATGATCAATAGTGAAAAATTACTTATGTTTGCTATTTTAATTTGAGTTTGTACAATTAACAATTTTGTCGACATTCCCTCTCATATTTCCCATTCTCTCTCTTATTCCCTCCTATTTCCTCTCTTTTTTATTTTAAGAAAGGGGGAGGGATAATTGGCTGAATTTACAAAGAAGAAACTTACAAAAAAGAGAGAAAATTGAGCTATATTTGCAATAAGATAAGACAATGATCTTATTAGAATAAATAAGAGGGAGTATGGATTGAAGGGGAGCAATTTCAAACTTACGGTTTGAATCACTTCACAGTCATTCTATTAGGAGCAATAATAATTGATTCTTTATCCTTTACATATTCAATCTAGATTCTCAAAACAAAAAAGGGGGAGATTGTTGGACTAGGTTATTCAAACCTAAGCCAAGACTGTCTTTTCATCTTGACAATATAGATTGAAAGGTTTTAATATCAATTTTAAGTGTTGTTTTTGCAAATATTAAGATAGAATCTCATTATAAATTGAATAGAAGTGATTAGAAGAAAAAAACTCAAAGTGTGAAAATTTACCTTCGAAATTAGCGACCACGAATTTTGAAAAAAAAGTTGTTGAGATTCAAAAGTTGTGACCGTGAATTTTAGTCGCGACCGTAAATTTCAGAAACAACATCTCCATGTTAGACAAACGATTTCATGGTGATAATCACATATGAAAAGGAAAATAGCGATCATGAATTTGAATTAGCAACCGTGAATTTTCAGATCCGTTAGAAAGATCTAACGACTAGTTTTTGAAGAGACCAATGGTTTCATGCCACGTGGACTAGCCATTAGACACAGTTCAAAATTAGCAATCGCAAATTCAGTCTTGATCGCGAATTTCATTTGACGAGCATTTAATGCAAGATATGCCTAGCACAACTTAAAGATTTAGGCATAGTTTCTTTGTAACGTCTCTTTGGTGGTTATTGCCTATAAATACACCACCAAATGGACTTAAATGCAATAGGATAACCATTGTATAAGCCAAAACTCTTATAAAGTTAATTCACAACTTGAATTCTTTATTTCTTTGTACATAGTTTGATGCGAGTTTTAAACACCTTAGGTTTGGGTTTAAGAGTGAGCCATTGTATAAAAAACACTTGTTTAGGTTTGAGAGTTAGCCTAATTATAAAACTCTTGTATAGGTTAAGTGTTAGCCTGAAGAAAAACATTTATAAGGTTTGGTGTGAGCCTAAACACTAGGTTGAGTGTGAGCCTTGAGAAAACACTTGTAAGGTTTAGTGTGAGCCGAAACAATAAGTTGAGTGTGAGCTTGTAAAACACTAGTGATTGAGTGAAACATCCAATTGGAGAATTCGAGAGTAGATATAGGGTTGGTCAATACCTGAATCACTATAAAACTCTTGTGTTCATTCTTCTTCTTCTCTTTCTCTAATCTTTCATATTTGTGAGCTTCCTCTAAAATCAAAAATTCAAATTTGCCACCAATTCAACCCTCCTTCTTAGTGCACTAGAGCCAATATCTAGTTCAGTCTATAAAGTAACCAAAACAAATGACTAATCTTAGAGCGAGTATGTTTTCAATATGTTGACAATCAATCACGATGAAGGGTAATATCACATCAACCATGCTAGATTTGGCAAAAATATTTTACAGTCATGTAGATCAGACGAAAATGTATAACTTGTTCTATGGCCATCAAATTCTTAGAAAACTAAATTAAAAGACTGATGAGGTTTAGGGTCAATCACAATCAATGAGCCATATCTCTTTCTACACAACAAATTAAGCAAAATTATTGTACAGGCACTTATAGAGAACATAACCCTATTAATTTCATGTTTTTCACTTTGTCCAAATCACCATATAAGGTCACCAAAATATATGAAAATAGCCAGACTGAGGAGATTTTAGTTAGTTGTGAACTAGTCGTAATTCATGAGCCATATCTCTTCACACACATACCAAATTAAGTAAAACTATTTTACATGAATTTAGATGGGGAATGAAACTACAACTTTCATGGTTTACATTTTCCCCAATTCCTCTTCTAGTGTTATGAAATCATGCGTACAAACTCCATTCTAATAATAAAACCAACACAATCTTTCTTTTGAGCTTCAACTTGAGCTTTACCTCGAATTACTCCATAATTCTTCCTAATCATGCATGTTTAACATGTTATAAGGGAGAAATTTCATTTATGAAGAAGATAAAATCACTTACCTCTTTTTCCAAAACTAGAAAAGCTTAGGGTTTCCTCCAAGCTAGCTCACTATTCTTCCTCTCTTTCTTCTTCTTCTTCTTCTTCCTCCTTTCTTCCTTTCTTTCTTTCTATTTTTTGTATTCCCTCACATTTTATCTCTCCAATCTAATGCTAAAAGATGAAAAATTTAATTAATATACCTACCCTAATAAGACAAAATCATGGTGCCTCACTACCATTGGTTGGAAGTTCAATATTTCTCTTTTAGTCCCTCTTCTTCACTCTTTCATCACCTTTATCCATCTCTTAATCCCTATATGCTCCTTATACTTTTAAATAAGCTCTAAAACACCATTATTTATGATGTTATAACATGCACACAATATAAGGTAATTTGCCATGCAGCTATGCAAACATTACATATATGTTCAAGTGTCCTAAATGCAATGGTGCAAGTGTCATCATTGTGCTTATCCAATTCACATATCTAAATGATCATTTATCCAATTCATATGTTCACATATAATTGCAAATCATTTATGCAATAAATATATTTATATGAGAATGCTAAAGAATGAGGATGGGGATGTTATAGCCTGAGCTAAAGTTTCAATCTCTACCTTCACTTCTACCAGACACTGTTCCTTCTTTATGATCTTACGGTGCAAGCATTAGATCATCTCCTGCAAGAAACATGAGGGATAGGATTTGACAAGACACTAAACACACAAAACACAAGTCATAAACATGCATTGCATTTATACTAACCTTCATGGAGCACGTCTGCTGTGTCACAATGCTCTTCAAGGCAATGATCAGATCAACCATGGTCATAGCCTGGATGCGAGGGATCTATGAAAGAAGAAAAGGAAACACATCAAGTACAAAGCTCACATCACAGTTAACATTTAAGGGAATAAAGAAAAAAAAATACTTACGTGGGTAGTCTCAATTGGCTCGAACATACAGGTAGACCAGGTGTTCGTAGCGACATCATCAACCCATTCAATGAAGCCATGCACGACTCCACAAGACTATCTAGTAAAAATACCAGGTTGCCTACCACCATGGGCTCTACATCTCTTAAAACTAATCCACGGGCTTGTTTACGACCCTAGACAGTAGCAGTGCCAAACACAAAAACAGGTGCAGTAATGCCCTAACTCTCATCCTATAGAATGATCCCCTGTCTGATGTGTATAGAGGGAATGCTTAAAAAGGTCCCACCATCAGACAATGACAATAAGAGATGACCTCTATCTTTTCCATATCTGAAGGCCATATCTCTATGAGACCCCTTTAATAAAAACACAGTTGCAATAAAAAATAGGGAACCATTATGAGTACAAAACCAAATAATAAAAGACCAATAATCATAACTCACATAAATTTTATCTGTGCAGAGAGAAGTACCTAGTCTAGAGTAATTGTGTTCAAGCGAGCACACTTGGCAACTACAAAAGACTTTGTGTAAGACACGGTGCTCTATCACAAGAAATGAAGATAGCCACCATCTGCCTTATCCTTTTATCCTTAGGGTCGAGCCCCTTCAACAATCCTAGTTTGACACTCTAAGCCTATTAGTAAGGCTAGCATGAGTCTCCAAATAATCAAATAGAACTCAAACACAAAAGTAATTGAAAGGTACTTACAATAAGAACCCTCTAGGCACCGCACATGTATCTCGTGCACCATGAACACTAATCGAGTAATCGATAAAGGCATTTTAGTGTTATTGATCTCGAATCAAAATGACACAACAAGCCTAGGTCCTCTAGCACTATCACCAGACAGAGCTCAGCCATATCAAAAGCACTAGAGAATAAGACCCCCGATAAGGCATATGGTAGAAAATAGCACACACTTTAGTCAACCACCTCACTCAAGCTATCATCAGTAACCTAGGGCACACTGGTCCATATGTTGGACCTTGCCACAGTCCTACTCCCCTTAAGTAAGGGAATGCAGCGTAGGACCCTAAGCAAGTAGTCCCTTTAATGCACGAGCTCATAAGCCCCAAAATTCATGGGTAGAGGAATATTTGTGAATCATAGTTTGGTCAGGAAGGTGAAGCCTCTAGGAGTGATTGTCATCTTGTCAATCAGGGAAACATGAAAGGTATAAGTCATGTCCATCCATCACTCAAGCAACACATGCATCATCGTTAGGTCTACCTTTAGCGTCTCATCCGATAATATACGCATGAAAGTCTAGACACATGTGCCCTATAGATAATCCTAGACTTAAGGGTGTAATGTTCAAGCCCACTCTTCAACAAAACCCACTGCCTCGCCTCCCTTTTGTAAACAATCCCCTTCAAGAAAACAAAGGAGTAAAAATGGATGAATAATGGAAAACATCTATTAGTTTTACATAGATATTGAAGTCAAAGAAAGGAAAATTAGAAAGCTCCAAATTTGAATGCAAAGAAATGATAAGTCCTAGTAGATGGGGTTAGGGAATTATGATAAAAAGAAGTGTTTGACATCCATAAAGAAAGCATAAAAAGACTGACAAGTCGACAGAATGGATGAATAAATTATTTATAATCTCAGGTATGTACCCTAATTTTCATAAGTTATTTTATTAATTGATATTTTTCTTTTTTTTTTTCCAAATCACAAAATAAGGTATGAAGTGAATGCAAATTTTAGCAACTGACTAGATTGATAGATAGAAAATAAATTTGACTAAAAATAAAGAGTGAGTGTCGTAAAAATTATTTCTAAATATTCTATAAGCTAACCTATTGTTCGCAGGCAAAAAGTAATTTTGGAGGATTAACTAAAATCTATTGTGGTAAGATGGTTGAAAAATAAAATAAATTAAAGGAAAAAGGAGAAAAATGCCTACCACTTTAGACGCAGCTACTGTAAGGTGATAATACAAGTTGTAGACTATTGATGTGTCCCCAGCTAGAGGAAAGCCATGCATAATCATCTTCACTGTAATGCTTTTCAATGGGCTCACTCGCGTAAATCCCTATTAGGATCATAGCTACTCTAAGGCATCCAGGGTCATGATATCCTCATTAAAAAAAAAACTCCTCATGGAAGTCAAACTTCTTATCATCCCGATATTCAACCATGATAATCACTTAAAAAGGCAAGGGAACCTAAGTGATAAGTATGAGTATTTGAGAGAGAGAAGAGGAATTGCTTAAATGAGATAGGTTGCTTTTAGAGGGGTTTATATGGTGGTCTAGGATTGTATAGCCTTAGCTAGTCTGCATAACTCCATGGTCTATACAAACCTGATATGGTTGTATAGCCCCCTTAAGCCAGCCCAAGCCAAAATGGGCCTTATAGGCCCACCCACCTCATCTTCTAACTCGACATTACCCCCTTTTAGCCCATCTGTTGGGTTTTGTAGAACATGTACAATGAAAGAAAACAAAAATTTCTATAAGGAAACCCACCAAGTATTCATGTGAATCTTATTAATCCGTGTAAAAGGTGGCAGATCTATTGGAAGGTTGAAAAGGGGTTTACATTGATAACACTCTGCCTCAAGCTTGAAGTCAGACTAAGACAACACCAAAAGATGGTCGCCCTCTACAAGTATCCACATGAATAGATTTTCTATAAAAACGAGTTGTGTGCTAGCACTAAGATTTTTTCTCTCTAAAACATTTTTGTGTTTTCTAAAGAAAAATGTGAATGCTCCTAAAACACGTGTATGTGTGTGTCTCTTAATCATTAAGATACTTTATGTTAACTGTGTATCTTAAAAGATACAGATAAAAAGAATATCAAATTTCATTTTTAACATTTTAAAAATGAAATAGACATCTAAAATAATTTAGATAATATATTTAATTATCTTAATTATAAATAGAGGGCAGTAAACCTAATTTCACCAAAGACTATTTTATTTGTGCGACCCTATAGGTTCTCATAATGTTGGTAATGGCCCAAAACCTAATTTTGACCCACAAGTCATAAGTGGCCTCTAACAAGATATTATGACTACCCAAATTATGTGAAGGAAAATAATCTGACCTTAATCTATTTCACAAACAGTATTGCAATCCTTTTGTCACATTATGTCTTAATTGAACATAAGGCATGGATCATGTCATCCTAATATAGTTCAATTCTTTCTCAATCTCTAAATAGACTAATGTAAAATGACATTAACAACCTTTATCAATTCATTACTGTATGGCCATACAATATCTTTAGTCTAACTTATTGAGGGACCCAAAGATATATTTCTCATAAAAATATGAGGGATAAGTTCCTTCTCAATCACTCATATTCCTCTATATAATTTACTTCATGTCTAAGATAATATTGGACTATATCAAAGCATGAAGTTCATTGTATTAGAATATATGGTGATTTTCTAGTTAGAGAATTAAGTTAATATTGTTGCATGAGAATCATTTATGACTATTAATTCATATAGTGTTCTCACAGCGGGTCGGTCTAATACAATGTTTATTAAACATGTATCTACATGTTAGACTCAATATCACATATCCATGACTAGTAAAACATAGTCATCAATCAAACACATACTAGATTTCATTCATTATTATCCCAATAATAATGACTGACTAGGGACAATTTAGAATAGAATTGTTTACACTTAAAAGTTTTACTATCTAGTCACATACTAAATGACATTAGGTACAATTGACTATTCATAGAATTTCTAATTTAGCCGTAAATAAAATATAAAAAGATATTTAATAAAATTGCAACCATGACGTTATTAAAAAAATATCTGTTACAAGCATTGGCCTAAGGCACATAACTAACAGTCTCCCACTTGTACTAGGCCCAATCAAAATTGTATCTAATACCCATTAATCTAGCATGATTCTTATGCTTTGGCTGTGACAGTGGTTTGGTCAATGGATCAGCAACGTTGTATTGGTTGGCACTTTGTATATCTTCATGTCTCCTCTCTCAATGATCTCTTGAATGAGATGAAAATGCTTGAGTATGTGTTTGGATCGTAGATGTGATCTTGGCTCATTAGCTTGTGCTATGGCTCCATTTTTATCATAATACAAGTCCACTGGATTGGAAATGCTAGAAATAACATCCAGTCTAGTGCTTAATTTATCGATGTAAACAACTTCCTTAGTTGCTTCTGAGTTAGTCATATATGTAGCTTTTATTATAGAATCAGCCATGACATCTTGCTTTGAACTTCTGCAGCTCATTGCACCTCCATTCAAGCCAAACACATAACCTGATTACGATCGAAAGTCATCTTTGTCAGGCTGAAAGCTAGCAACCCTATAACCACTTATAACTAGCTTATCTTCCTATCCTCTATATTTGAAAAATGCATTTTAATTCCTTTTAAGTACTTAAGGATATTCTTAACAACTGTCCACTGACTTTCACCCGGATCTGATTAGTACTTACTCATTGTACTAAGTGCACATGAGACATCAAATATAGTACATAACATGGTATATATGATAAATTCAATAGTATAAGCATATGGATTCTTACTCTTACGCGCTTGCTCATCTTGTGTTTGTGGACACTGAGTCTTGCTAAGAAATATGCCATGAGACATTGGCAAGAATTATCTCTTATAGTCTTGCATACTAAACCTATTTTAGTACCTTATCAATTTATGTACTCTGACTTAGGCCCATCAAACTTTTAGATTTATCCCTGTAGATCTTAATGCCTAAAATATAGGCAGCTTCACCAAAGTCTTTAATTGAAAAATAATTCTCTAACCATAATTTTACATTTTATAGAGTAATAATATCATTTCTAATGAGTCATATGTCATTAACATATTGTAACAACCATTTTCATTTACAAATCATGGCATTCATGTCTGAAAATACATAGGAATAAAGGTTATTCATCATACATACACAATCCAACAATGTATTTGATGTACATATAGGTTAACTAATGATAAAGGCTAGTGACCATAAACAGGTTCATATCTAGATATATGTACATGAAACAAGGAGAGAGAGTTGAAATTCTGTAGATGACCTATGGCCCATGTGTCTATATGCCAAACTCTAAGCACCAAAGTGTCCAATCACTATGCTTCAATATCTTAATTGTAAATTGGTGAGTCACGACTCAATGAATAAAAACAATAATCAAATTCTTATGGCACAACCAATATAAGAATATCATCAGAATACATTACAAGTATAACAATTGACTATACAAGTGCAAGTGCAATAGATTGATTTTTGTCATGACCTTGCAAGGCAAACACTGCTCCCAACAATTCATGTGATTCAAATGACATTTGATTTGACTAGCCAGCATATAACAAGTAGATCATTTGACCAATAACATGTTCCAATAGGACATATTGGTCCCTTTTCCAAGTGATTCGCAATTGTTTGACAAACCGGTCATAATATCCTTTTAGTTCCATATGTAAGTGTTCATTCACAATGGTATACAAAGTAATCATTAAAAGCATATAATTCTCACCTGACTTGTATTCACATGTAAAATGTAACAATTCAATCACATATACATGTAATAGAACATAATCAGATCATAAAATTATCACACATACACATTTGAATCTAACTATGGATTTTACTCACCTTTAATGTGACCAACCTTTATAGTAGGTTTGGTACTCTTTCTAGGGCTTCCTCAAAGTGTTGAGATCCTAACATTTGATACATACATGGTTATAAATATGTCAAAATGATTATGAATTCTTGGTATGCAACTATGGCATGATCCATGCAAGTGGGCCTAATGTTTATGCATATTTTCCTTATATGGCAGCCTGAGCTTGCTACACTTTCACACCAATAACTCTAGATATACTTATCCAAATGACTTCATTCTTTCTTCCTTAACTCTTTTTTTCTTTTGTTGTCCCTCACGTTTAACCTCTCTATTCTGATCCTAAAGGGTGAAAAATTCCACTTGTAAACCTATTGTAATACGACAGAATCATGTTGTTTAACTTTCATTGGTTGGAAGTTCACTTTCCGCTTTTAGTCCCTCGTCTTCACTCCATAAGCATCTCCATCCATCCCCTAATCCTTATATTCTCCTTATACTTTCAAATAAACTTTAAAACACCATTATTTATGATGATATAACATGCACACAACATAAGATAATTTGTCATACAACTATACAAACATTACATATATGTTCAAGTGTCCCAAATGCAATGGTGCTAGTGTCATCATTGTGCTTATACAATTCACAGCTCTAAATGATCATTTATCTAATGCATATGTTCATATAGGATTTCAAATCATTTATGCAATGAATATGTTCATGTGATAATACCAATGAATATGGATAGAGATGCAACATTTCTTCCCCTCTTATAATGAATTTCGTCATCGAAATTCAATACTTGTAAACAAATGTGGATATTGTCATTTCATGTTCTCTTTGATTTCCCATGTATCCTTTTCTTATGTGTAGTTTCTCCATAACACCTTAACCAAAGGCATTTCTCAATTTCATAACTGTTTTGTCTTATAACCAATGATTTCTATTGGTTCTTCAATGTAACTTACATCATCTGTAATTGTTATTGCTAGATCCCTAAGTATATATGTAGGATTAGATCAATACTTTCTTAGCACACTCACATGGAATACATCATGAATCTGAGCCATCTCTAGTGGTAGTGTTAACATATAAACCAATGGACCAATTCTTTATAAGATCTCATAGGGTCCAATGTATCGAGGACTCAGTTTACCTTTCTTGCCAAATTGAATTATTCCTTTCCATGGTAAAACTCAGAGGAACACTTTATCGCCCACCTCATATTTCATTTCTCTTTTGTGTTGGTATGCATAGCTCTTTTGCCTATCTTTTGTTGCTTTAAGTTTGCTTTTGATTACCTTCACCTTGTCCATAGTGTCTTCCACTTGTTCTGGCCCTTTGAAAACACGCATATCTTTTTCATCCTAGTAGATAAAACTTCGATATTTTCTTCCATATAGTGCTTCATATGGTGCCATTTGTATACTGTTGTGATAATGATTATTATAAGCAAATTCGATCAAGGTAATCTATTCATTCCATACACCTTTAAACTCTATCACATAAGCTCGACGCATGACTTCAAGTGTCTGAATTGTCCTTTTTGATTGCCCATTTGTTTGAGGATGAAAAGCAATACTGAAACTCAACTTAGTACCTAAAGCTTGATGCAAACTAACTGAAAATTAAGATGCAAATCATGGATCTCTATCTAATACAATGGACACTAGAACGCCATATAATCTGACAATTTCATCCATATATTTCTTGGGTAACCGCTTAAGTGAACTACCCCCATTGAATAGGCAAAAAGTGAGCTGACTTAGTCTATCAATGATCACCCATATAGCATCATTCTTCTTCAAAGTTCACGATAACCTATATACAAAGTCAATGGTTATTCTTTCCCATTTCCATACTGGAATCATTAAAGGTTTCAATTTTTCAGCTGGTGCTTAATGTTTCATTTTGATCTACTAACAAGTCAAACATGTTGAAACATAGGTTGCTACATCATTCCACAAAAAATGAGATCACAAGGTATTATACATCTTCGTTATTCCTAGATGCATGCATATGGAGCATTATGTGCTTCTTTTAGGATTTCTCTTTGCAAGTTATAAACATTAGGCACATAAATATAAGAACCCAACATCAAGGCATCATTTTGAATATCAAAAATCTCCATATCTCCCATGTTTTACCATTTCAATCATTCTATGTAACTTTGGATTCTTACCCTGTGTTTTTTTAATTCGATCATGCAACATTGGTCTCACTTGAAAAGTAACAATCAATGCCCCATCCTTTTATATGTTTAGTTCCATATTCATAACTTGTAATTGAACAAAATAAGATAATCAAAATACCTATAAATGAGCTACATCACTTCTTGATTTTATGCTCAAAGCATCAGCAACCACATTTGCTTTCCTGAGTGATACCTAATGGTGCAATTATAATCATTTAGCAATTTTAATCACCGCCTTTGTCTCATGTTTAATTCTTTTTGGCTCATCAAATACTTCAAGCTCTTGTGATCTGTAAATATCTAATAATTTTCTCCATATAAGTAATGTCTCCATATTTTCAAAACAAACACAAGGACTGCAAGTTCTATGTCATATACTAGGTAAGATAATTCATAAGGTTTCAGTTGTCTAGATGCATATGCAATTACCTTACTATGCTGCATTAAAACACATCCCAAACCTTGATGAAAGGCATCATTATATACTATAAATCCTCCATTATCAATAGGAATGGCTAATACTAAAGCAGATGCCAATCTATCTTTTAATTCATCACAACTCTTTTGACATGCTTTAAACCACTGAAATGCTACATTTGTCCAAAGTAACTTAGTCAAATGAGCAACTATGAGTGAAAATCCCTCAATAAATCAATGATAGTACCCAGCTAGTCTTAATAAACTTTGGACTTCTACAACATTTTTTGGGGTTTCCCATTTTACTATTGCTTTAATTTTGTTTGGATTCACTTATATGCCCTTTTCAAAAACTATATGTCTTAAAAATACCACATGGTCAATCTAGAACTTATACTTGTTTAATTTAGCAAATAGTCATTTTTCTCTCAAAATTTGGAACATAATCCTTAAATATTATTCATGTTCATCTTTGCTCCTTGAATACAATAGTATGTCATCAATGAACATAATTATAAATTTGTCTAAGTAAGGCTGGAACACTTTGTTCATACAAGCCATAAATACAGATGGTGCATTAGTCAAACCATCATCACCAAAAATTTGTAATGCCCATACCTGATTTGAAAAGCTACCTTTGGTACATCTTGGTTTGAAATTTTGAGCTGATAATATCTTGATTTCAAGTTAATTTTAGAAAACACTTGTGCTCCTTGTAACTAGTCAAACAAACCATCTATCCTTGGTAAAGGACACTTGTTCTTCACAGTAACCCGATTTAACTACCTGTAATCAATACATAGCCTCATTGTCCCATCTTTCTTTTTAACAAATAATACTGGAGCACCCCAAGGTGACACACTCAGTCTGATGAATCCCTTTTTAAGTAGTTCCTACAATTGGATCTTTAATTCTCTCAACTCAACTAGAGCTATCCTATAAGGTGGAATGGATATCGGTGCAGTTCCTAGGAGTAACTTAATTGTGAATTTTATCTCCCTATCAAGTGGCAAACTAGGTAAGTCAGCTAGGAAAACATCTGAAAGCTCATCTACCATGAAAATATTCTCAAGTAACTCATGTGTGAACCTTTTGTCTACCACATGTGCCAAATAAGCCTCACAACCACTTTTAATCATGCAAAAAGCCTTGATAGCAGAAACTAGACATGCAGGTACAATTTGCCTTTCCCCTTGAAACACAACCCTTATATGATTTAGAGATTTCAGGACAACTTCCTTATTAAAACAATTCACTATTGTATGATATTTGGACAACCAGTCCATACCCAATATCACATCAAATTCACGTAGTGGCAACAGTACCAAGTCAACATTCAACTCAACATCATCAATATGAATCACACAATCACGTCATACCTTATCCACAATCATCACCTCTCTCAAAGGAGTACTAATACATAGATTAAGACTTAAAGGTTGATGCTTACTACATAATTATGATGCCATGTTTAATCAAATAAATGAATATGTGGAGCGAGGATCAATTAATGCATCAACTTCTAAATGATAAAGAAAAAGTTTACCAATGATTACTTCTAGAGTAGCAACAGCTTCTTGCCTAGTAATGCCAAAAACTCTGGCCTGTGTCGGGGGTCTAGAACTCTAACCTTCTGAACTTCTCATACTTTGGCCAATTATGGTTGTTCTACCTCTACCTCTGCCCCTACCAAATGATACTCTAACTCCACTTGCCTTTGAAACTTCAACTGTGGACTCTAACGTAGCTCTACCTCTACCTCTACCTCTGTCTCCCTTTGACATTCTGGATCTTTTAGGACAATCTCTAAGAATATGATCAAGAGACCCACAAAATTAGTACCCACTATTCAATTTTTGAAATTCACCCATATGTTGCTTGCCACAATGTACACATAAGGGTCGTTGTTATATAACTTGGCCTTGACCTTTCCCTGCATATGATGAAACTCCTAATCCTCTACCTCCCCTAGCATTGGATTGTGATGGCATATAATCTTCACGTTTACCTTGCTTTATGTTAAATTCTCCAACAAACTCAATAGGCCCCCTTTTACTCGTTGCTCTATCCTTTCTTTTTCTAATCTTTCCATCCTGATTGCAACAACTTTTAGCTTGGTATAACTTTTAAGGTTTACAGTTGTGATCTTACTTCTGATCTGATATCTCAGTCCCTCTTCAAACTTTTGACATTTCTCTTTGTCAGTGGCCACCATGAAGGATGCATAATGAGATAATTGAATAAATTTTACCTCATACTCAACAATTATCATCTCCTCCTGTTTTAGGTTTAGAAATTCCCTTCTTTTATCATCTTTGTACACTTTTTTCATGTATTTATTGTTAAACTCATGAAGAAAATCATCCCACGTAAGCACTAGAGGTTGAACATCACTCTATGGAATGGTTTCCCACCAATCATATGCATCCCCCTTTAATAGTGACACTACATAATCAAACTTTTCTTTTGGTGTGCATTTTATCAAATTCAAAACTCTCTATGTTCTTTTTAGCCCTATCTCTGTGACAAATGGATTTGTGGTACCACTAAAGTCAATTGCACCCTATTTTCTTAATTTGACATACCGTCTCTCTCTTTGAATTTCTGGACCCTGCATTATTGGTTCACTAATTTTGTGTTATGGTTGACCATGAAATGTGTGTTGTGCATGAGAATATGTAGGAGATCAACTCTATCAGCATGTTGATCTTTTAATGTTTGGCATGATGCTTCTATGGAATGCAAATTGGCTGACTCCTCTCTCTTTGGTAAGCCATAGGTACTACCATGACTACCCTCTATTAATGTCCTATAGACGTATAATACTATGTCATATGATAATGAAAAATAGTTCAAAAGTCATGTCATGTTCATATGTATGTCTTTATGGAACCTATCCCTACTCTGATACCAAAAACTATAACGACCATTTTCATTTACAAATCCTGGCATTCATGTATGAAAATGCATACTCATAAAGGTTTATTCATCATACATGCACAATCCAACAGTGTATTTGATGTACATATATGTTAACTAATGATAAAGGCTAGTGACCATAAACAGGTTCCTATCTAGATATATGTACATGACATAAGGAGAGAGAGAGAGTTAAAATTCAGCTGACGACCTGTGGTCCATGTGTCTCTATGCAAAACTCTAAGCACCAAAGTGTCCAATCACTATACTTCAGTATCTAAAAAATGTAGTTAAGATTTAGTGAGTGGAAACTCAATGAATAAAAATAATAATTAGATTTGTATGGCACAACTAACATAAGAATATCATCAGGATACATTACAAGTATAACAATTGACTATGCAAGTGCAAGCGTAATAGATTGATTTTTATCATGACCTTGTAAGGCAACCACTGCTTCCAGGAATTCATATGATTCAAATGACATTTGACTTTGTTGGCCACTATATAACAAGTGGATCATTTGATCAATAACATGTGCCAATAGGACAAATTGGTCCCTTTTCTAAGTGATTCGCAAGTGTTCAATAAGTTCGTCACAATATCTTTTTAGTTTCATATACAAGTGTTCATTCACAATGGTATACCAAGTAATCATAAAGAGCATATAATTCTCACTTGACTTGTATTCACATGTAAAATGTAACAATTCAATCACACATACATGTAATAGAGCATAATCAAATCATAAAATTATCACACATACACATTAGAATCTAATTATGGTTTTTACTCACCTTTGATGTGACCAATCTTTATGGTAGGTTTGGTACTCTCTTTAGGGCTTCCTCAAAGTGCCAAGATCTTAACATTTGATACATACATGGTTATAAGTATATCAAAATGATTATGAATGCTTAGTATGCAACTATAGCACTATCCATGCAAGTGAACCTTGTGTTTATGCATATTTTCCTTATATGGCAGCATGAGCTTGCTATACTCCACACCAATAACTCTAGATATAGTTATCCAAATGACTTTATTCTTTCTTCTTTAGCTCACTTTCTTTTGTTGTCCCTCATGTTTAACCTCTCTATTCTGATCCTAAAGGGTGAAAATTTTCACTTGTAAACCTATTGCAACAAGACAAAATCATGTTGTTTCACTTTCGTTGGTTGGAAGTTCACTTTCCTCTTTTAGTCCTTTTTCTTCACTCCTTAAGTACTCCTAATCCCCATATGCTCCTTATTCTTGTAAATAAACTATAAAACACCATTTTTTATGGTGTTATAACATGCACACGACATAAGATAATTTGTCATGCAACTATACAAACATTACATATATGTTCAAGTGTCCCAAATGCAATGGTGCTAGTGTCATCGTCATGCTTATACAATTCACATGTCTAAATGATCATGTATCCAATGCATATGTGCATATGGGATTTCAAGTCATTTATGCAATGAATATATTCATGTGATAATGCCAATGAATATGGATAGGGATGTTACACATATAGCACCAAGAAAACTATTTTGCTCCTATTAACCTTCTTAAAAACACAAGGCTCATCTTCACTTTTTATGAAACCATACTTTTTTATTGCTTCATCAAAATGAAGATTCCTACTCTAAGTTGTTTGCTTTAATCCGTAAATGGGCCTTTGAAGCTTGCAAACCTTTCCAAAATTTTCAAGATTGACAGAACCTTATGGTTGTATTAAATACACATCCTCAAGAAGATTTCCATTAAGAAATGTTGTTTTGATGTCCATTTACCATATCTCATAATCATAGGATGCCTTTATGACAAGGAGAATCATAATGGATTTAAGTAAAATAACTAGTGAAAAGGTTTCATCATGGTCTATACTATGTGTTTATTTGTAACCTTTTGCAACTAGCCTTGATATATAGGTATGCATGTTGTCATCTAAGTCAGTTTTCTTCATGAAACCCATTTACACCTAATAGTGTTTAAACCATCAAGCAAATCAACGAAAGTCCATACTTGATTATCATACATGGATTGGATTTTATATTGCATGGCTTCTAGCCATTTCTCAAAGTTTATACTATCCACAACCTCTTGATAAGATGTGGGTTCACTTTAGTCTACGAGCATCTCTTTTTTATTATTAGTTAAGATAAATCCATATCTCTTAGGTATCTAACATGTTCAAATAGTTTAGAGCTTGTGTTACATGTACAGGTTCAACCACTACTTATGAATTCTATTGAGATTTCATAAGTGTTTCAACACTACATTGTGGTTCTTGAATAAACACTTTGTTCTTAGATGTCTTATAAAAGAAATATCCTTTAGTTTTTTTAGGATATCTCATAAAAGAGCATTTGTCTGATTTGGGTGCTAATTTATCTAAAATTTGATGTTTTAGAAAAGATAAACTAGGAGATTTCTCAATCCATATCTCATATGTCTTTTCAACCGCCTTGGATGGAACTCTGTTTAGTATGAATGTAGTAGTTTTAAAAGTATATCCCTAAAAATAGATTTGAAGATCTATCTGACTCACCATAGATTGAACCATATCTAATAAGGTTTGATTTCTTTGTTTGAAGATACCATTCCATTGTGGTGCTCCTAGTGGAGTTAGTTGTGAGACTATCCAACATTCTCTAAGATGATTAGTAAATTCTTGGCTTAAATACTCACCACCTTGATTCGATTGAAATGCTTTAATATTTTTACCAAGTTGGTTTTGTACTTTGAGCATTTCAATAGATTTAAACTTATGTTTTATAAGATAAACATTGCCATACCTACTATAATCATTTATGAATGTAATGAAGCATTGGAAACCTCCTTTAGCGGTTAAATTTAATAGTCCACATATATCGGTATGTACTAGGCCTAACAAGTCAAACAAGTCATTAGCCCTTTCACTATGCCCTATGAAAGGGGGCCTTAGTCATTTTACCTAATAAACAAAATTTGCATGTTTCAAATGATTCAGAATTAAATGAATTCAAAAGTCCATGTTGTTGGAGCTTTGATATGCATTTCTCATTTATGCATCCTAAACGATAGTGTCGCAGATAATCAAAATTTAAGTCATTAGATTTATGCTTCTTGATATCAATATTATAGATGGACTCAACATTTATGTTTTCAAGATTTACGACAAAAAGACCATTTGAGAAAAAAGCATAACCATAAAGCATGTCATCATAAGAAATGGACCATTTATTATTCTTAATAAAAAATTCAAAACCTTTCATATCTAAACAAGAGATAGAAATAATGTTCCTACTCCAAATAGTGTTCCTATTCAAAATAATGTTCCTACTCAAAGTAGGGACATAATAACAATTATTTTATATCAAAATAAGTTCATTAGGCAAAGCTAACTCATAAGTTCCTACTACTAAGGTAGCAACTCTTACACCATTTGCAACTCGTAGGTTCACCTCACCCTTGGCCAAAGATCTAATCCATTTAAGACCCTGCACATTGTTGCAAATGTGAGATCCACATCTAGTATTTAATACCTGTGAACTGGATTCAGAAGTAGATAATTTGACATCTATAATATGTATACCTAGAGCAGCAACCTGAATGTCTCGCTTCTTTTCTATATTGTCTAGATAAAGCTTGTAATTTCTTTTCAATTGACCTGGCTCATTGTAAAAATGACATGGTCCCTCCTTTATGGGTTTGGGCTTAGGGTTGTGTTTGGGCTTCTTTAAGTCCTTTATAGCCTTTTTTTTTCCCTTGTCCCTTTTTCTTTATACCTTTTCCCTCATTGACCATCAGAACCTCTTTGGTGTTGTTCTTAATGCTCAATTCAATAGTCTTGAGCATCCCATGCAATTTTGAAACACTTTTCTCAATATTATGCATGTTATATTTCATAAGAAATGCATCATATGCACCAAGCAAGGATTGGACAAACTTTTGGCCAATGGCAAGACTAAGTTTCTACAAATGATTAAGATGAACTTTCATCTTTAAAATACAAGGACTGACTGAGCTACCAACTACTAACTTGCACGAGAGTATAGCCTTAATGGTATTAAACCTTTCAATTTAAGCATTCTCTTAGAACATTTCCTTTAGATGACCCACATAGTATAAGCCTCCATTTCCATTAGTTACTTTGAAGCTCTGATTCCATGCTGGAAAACATAAGGCAAATGACATCCACTAAGTCATTAAGATGTTTACTGTAATCATCTCTTTGTGCTCTAGGAGTACCAACAACAGGATCTTCAAAGATAGGTTGATCTAGGATATATTCCTTCCTTTCCTACTTGAGAACAATTCTAAAGTTTTTATTTCAATCTTGGAAATTAGTCCCATTCAATTTTTTTTTCTCAAGATCGATCGCAGTAACAAATTAAAGGTGTTGTTTGAAGCCATAATCTACAAAAAAGATATATAGAGTGCATTTAGCCTTTTATGAAATATTAACTCCTATTAAATTTTATCAAATCATTCATCCTCAAATTACAAATTTTAAACAATTGAATAATTTAGTGGCCCAAGATCCATATTTCACCTAATTTTAAGTAAGCTTTGGCTTATCACTTAAAATTTAGTTATTTAAGTAGGTAACACTTTACTAATTACATCTTATGTAACTCTTAGATAATTATTGGATTTTGACATCACATGTCTCGACTTATCCTATCTTGTGCCCTAGGGTCAAAACAATTTAGGTAACCTAGTTAAGTCTAACCATTTCAAACTTATGGATATCGACATTATCCATCTTTGTATTACTAAGATGGCCCAATATACTTTGCATTGGCAAAACCTATATTTAGGAATCTAAGTGTGGACAAGTATTTGAATTATGGTAGGCATTTTCATGACTTAATTTCATTGAAGGATTTAACTAGTTGTTATCCTATTATGTATTAGTGTGTTGTATCTCATACATCTTATGCATTATATCATAAAATTGATACATGATAATAACAAAAATAAACATGTCATAGCATGACCCTTAATCTAAATTGATCTTAACATGCTAATATGAAGTCAAAGGTCAAACCCAAGGATAAATCTTCATCTCTATGATTTGTATAAGTTGCCATCAATGGTCGCACCTTATGCCTTGAAGATCACCATATTGTGCTATGAGAATCACCATCTTGTACATTAAAGATCTCCATTACAAGTTGTAATTTACAAAAGAGTAATCTATATTATTTTATTACTACTAATAAAATAAATGATTATAACAAAAATAAAAAACATGCAAGCCATATTTAAAAATTACAACCTTTGAAAAGTAGAGAAATCAAAAAGCCAATCACATTGGTTTAAAGGGTGATGCCATGCACCATGCTTGACAAATAAACAAAACATCCACATACGCTAAACATATTATGTTAGGGTAATTAACAATTTTTGTGATAAAACTATTTAGGGTCAAACGGTGGCGCCCCTTACGAGGTCCTAAGGATAATGCCTCTAATGGGATCTAAGGGCCAATGCCCCTAATGGGGTCTGAGGGTAGCGCCCTAAGTGGTGCTCCCGCTATCTAATCAGTGGATAAGGGTTAGGAGGCAGCGCCCAAAAAAAGGAAACAATTTACCTTACTTGTTTGTGTGAACTGTTGCCTAAATTTCATTAGTTTTACAAGTAACTAAAATGATTAACTAATCTATTCATAACAGAACTAAATAATCATTGCTCAATACTTTAACAGATTTGTGAAATTTGATAATCTATTCAATATAGATTATTTTATGTTTAACAATTAAACAAACCTTATAATCGCATAAATATGTTCAAAATAGATTATCATTGATTAACATTTAATCAATCTGCCATGATTAATAAGATGAAAATAGAATACAAAGATCTCGTCAACTTGTGTTAATTGAATTAATAACATATCACATGAAATTGCAATCACATTAATCAAATCAACATTATCAAAATTGTTTAATCATAACCCTAAAACATATTAATCTAATTAATGTATTATTTTTGTTGTCTTGTAGATTAATCAAATCACCTTTTAACCTAATTGTTTTACATATAATCTTTGAAAATGATTTTCAAATAATCAAATCCATGTTCACATATGTAACAGTTACACATAGAATAATATCAAATTTAATTCAATCAAATTCACAAGTGGCTCTAATACCATTGTTGGGTTTTGTAGAACATGCACAGTGAAAAAAAAAATTCTACAAGGAAATTCACCAAGCGTCCATGCGATTCAATTAAATTGAAAGGAAAGGATGCGAATCTTACCAATCTGTGTGAAAGGTGATAGATCTGTTGGAAGGTTAAAAGGGGGTTATACCAATAACACTCTACCTCGACCTTGAAGTCGGATCAAGACGTCACTAAAAGATGATCACCCTCTATAAGTATCCATACAAATAGGTTTTCTCCAAAAATGAGTTGTGTGCTAGTACTTGGTTTTTTGTCTCTCTAAAATGTTTTTGTGTTTTCTGAGGAAAAACATGAATTCTATGTTTTTTTTTTTTTCACTGTGCATGTTCTACAAAACCCAACTATGATATCAGAGCCACTTGTGAATTCAATTGAATTGAATGTATAACTATTATATATGTGAACATGGATGCAATTGTTTGAAAATCGTTTTCAAAGATTTGATTTAAAACGATTTCGTTAATAGGTGAGTTGATTAATCTGTAAGAAATAAAATTCGCAAGTGGCTTTGATACCACTATTGAGTTTTGCAAAACATGCATAGCAAAAGAAAACAACAAAAAAAAAAATATATTTTTTCACTGTGTTCATTCTACAAATCTCAACATCATCAAGATCAACCTAGCCTTCCCTTAAGCTTGATTAAGCCAAAATTATCAAAAATACCCCTAGCCTTCCCTTAAACCCAATTAAGCCAAAATTACAAAAATATCTCTAGCCTTTCTTCAAGCCTAATTAAGCCAAATTTACTGAAAATACCTCTAGCCTTCTCTCAAGCACAATTAAGCCAAATTCACGAAAACACTCTCAACCTTCCCTCAAGCCCAATTAAGAAAAATTTACCAAAATGTCTCTAACCTTCATTCCAGCACAATTAAACCAAATTTACCAAAAATACCCCATCCTTCCCTCAAGCTCAATTAAGTCAAAATTACCAAAATGCCCTTAGCTTTCCAAAACACCCCAGAGCACTGAAATTACCAATATACCTTTAACTCTCCAAAGAGTCTCAGAGTGGCCAATTTACCAAAGCACCCTTACACTTTTTAAACACCTAAAGAACACCCCCTGAGCTTCCTTATTCAAGTTAGACCATTAAGATACCATCGACTACAAATTTGCCCCTTTTGAGGCCTTAGTTATACTCTTAGGAAGAACTACTTTCTCCAAAAAAAAAAAAAAAGAGCAAAATCCAAAGAATCATTTCCTATGGAATCAAGGCCCAAACTCATTTACCTTGAGATAGGAACAGACCTCTAAGATAACCAGAAGGTCTACAAAGATATCTATTCAATTTTATAAATGCCAGAAGGGCTTGGATGACATAAGATCCACCCAAGTAGGCATCCCTAGGCCAGAATCATTAGTCAAAAAGACTAAAGTAGTCACAGAGAAGTGCAAGAGCTTTGGTGACCGTTAGAGGCCAATTATTAAATACCAAAACACTGGTACCTGCTAGAAGACTGTTAGAACTACTTTAGTATCTACTAGAGAGCTATTGAAAAGTTATTAAAACACTTGATACTTACTAGAAAGCTATTAAAACCATTTTAGTACTTGCTAAAGAGTTGTTGAAGAGCTACCAAAACACTTTGTACTTACTAGAGAGCTGTCAAAATTACTTAAATACCTTGTTATAAAGCTACTGAATAGCCATTAAAACTCTTGGTACCTACTTGAGAGCTTCTAGAACCACTTTTATACATGCTAAAAAGTTGTTAAATAGCCATTAAAACACCTAGTACTTGCTAGAAAGCTACTTGAATCACTTTAGTATCTACTCGAGAAGCTACTAAAGACCGGTATCCTTACTAATGCTTACAGTCTTTACTTTGCTTTGATGAGACTTGTTTGAACAGCCATTCTCAAATGTTATTTTCCAAGCCCTATAAAGTAGGAGCCAAATTGTAAGTCTCATATTCTAGACCTTTGGATGGAAGCTTGATGATGAAAATCATTGAACCTATCCCCAAAATGTAAGAAAAATTACCAAAAAAAGAGATGAAAAACCTTAGAAAACCTTGGAGAAGCCCAAGACTAAGCCTAAAACCTAGCCCAAGACTAAACCCTAAGTTGCCTGTCAGGGTTGATGGGTTGTACAACCCATAAACTAAGGTTGTACAACCATGCCTATGGTTGTATAGCCCATCCTAAAACCATAGACCTGAGATCCTTCTAGAACTTGTCCTTCCTTAAATCCCAAGGTTGCACAGCCTTGATAGAGAGATGTATAGTCCATGTTTGGCTATACAGCCTATATAAAAACCCTAATTCCAATAGATTCATCTCTCTCTATAATTGGACACATCCAGGGTACAACCAGAACCATTTTTAGGCTTATGCACCCACTCATTATCTATAAATACTCCCTCATTTGAAGAGGAAAGGGGAGACTTGGAAACCTTAATGTTACTTTGCTGAAATTTCCTCTCAAACACAAAAACCCTAAGCCCAAACTCACCTTATCTCACTCTCAGGTAGAACTAGGCCTTTTTCTTTATTTTTATGCATTCCATAAGCATTTTTGTAGAAAAGAATTGGATTTCAAAGCCTTTGAAGGCACATAAATACACAAGCACATCTAAAAACCCTCTTTTTTTACCCTTTTCTCCTTTTTCCCCTTCTTTTTCTTTCTCTATTTTCAAAACCCAAAAAAGAGGAACTGCACAACCTTGTTTATAAGTTGTGTAACCCTAACATTAGGTTGAACAACCCAGTTTAACTGTAGATAATTTTTTAAAGTCATATTTTTTTCTCTCTTCAGATTTGTTCGATTTCAAAGCTTCTTTTAGGGTGTTTTAATGTTCCAATAATAGAATGGGAAGAGGAAGAACCTCCTACGACTCTTATTCACTTTGAAAATGGAACCTTGGTGTGGATTTGAAATGGTTTTATAGTCCCTTTTTTGTGTAATGCACCATGTTATCTGATTCTTGGTTTAATAATAATTTAGGTTCCATTTTGACCCTCTTTTAACAATGACTAAGTAAGGAACTTAAGGTTCTAATGACCTTAAGAGTCCCTTTACTTTTTGTCATTATGTTTATGTTAGAATATATGATTAGTGTTTAAGCCTTTTAATTTCCTTCATTCTTGATTTGTATGCTAACCCCTTATGGTTAGTGATACAAATGGATGTCTCTTTTAAGCTACATAGGGTGAGGATTCATCAATCCTAGGATCCCTCCCATGATGAGTTTTGCTTAAGGCCATTCAATATCTTCTAAATGCATTATATTGTATGTTCATTTTTTCTTTTTTGTTCATGGTTCATGCATCTTCTTTATGTTTGATATACTAATTTATAATGTTAAGATGTGATTATTGTGGACTTAGATACATGCTTAGGTACCTTGACTTTAGAGATGGGGTGAGATGACTACTAGGACCTTTATTTGCCTTTTCTTTTAGTTTCCTTTATTTGTTTCCCTTCTTTTAATTACTAACTTATTTTCTTCCTTTAAGTGTAAGTGTTATTGTTTGAGTTGGACTATGAATTTGGCCTTAGTTATCATCCTATATTGATTATGGTCGATAATAGTTATATGGATGGATGATAATGCATGTTAAATCCCTATGCTATATCACATGCCACCAACCCTCTATATATGATCATAGATGATGTGATGTGTGAATAATGAATGCATGAGATGCATTTACCATGAGACATGACCCCATTATCATTTTGATTAGTGTGATGATTTGATTGGCTTAATTGTATTAGATGTATGCCTAGGGGTGTTAATCGGACTAATCAATAACTTGGCTAAGATATTAAAGGTGAACTAAAGATGCTTAAAGGCTAGATCATAATATCTAGGTGGTTTAGGGGTGTCTAACATCTTCTCCAAGTCGTACCCAATTTTTGAACCTAATCTCTGATGGGGTGAAGATGAAATAAGCCTTTTAATTAACTTAGATTAAGTTCAGATTTTGCCTTCTCTGAACTCTTATCCTTATCAAAGTTGGGTGGCGACTCGACATTTCCTAGGGATGGTACCAATATATTATCTCGTACTTGGTCCCCTGATGACCATCATTTTGGACTTAAGGCTTTGAAGTCACATAAAGCCTAATAGGATCCTCCATTGATCCAAACACACATCACACCTTAGGGCCATTACCAATGTAAAAACCTTCATCCTCTCAATCCCATTGATTGATAAAAGGATGTAGTCGCAAGAAAGATTTCACTCGTTCGAGCACAACTATGAAACCACAAGGCGCTTACACTTGGGCTTGGTCTTTAGGGTTTGGACTTGGTATTTAGGGTTTGTTCGAAGGTTTCTTAGGGCCTTATTCTTCTTCCCTTTACAATTCCTCTTGCATTATGGGGGTTAGTTCCAGTGACTTTCATCATTGGGCTTGCATCATAAGGCCCAAAATCTAATGCTCATAATTATCAAATTTTAATAGTTGGCTTCCTACATTGTATTGAAAATTCAAATAATCACCAAGCCATTTCACACAGTTAGATATATCAACTGTCAAGATATGTTTTTATATCATCAATGATACTACTTTCAGTGTTCTCATTTAATTCAAAATCTTTTTCATAATTTTCAACAAATGCTCAAAGCGTGTCAATTCCTTTGTAATGAATTTAAAAGGAATTTCACCATTGTAGATGTCCAACAATATTCCACATAGATATGTGCTTCATATTTACCTATAAAAACTTTAGTATAAGGCACAATGAAATGGTTATCAATATGTTCATTATTCTTTATGGTATAATTTTCATCATTATAGTATTTGTATCCAACAAATCCATTTTCATCAATTACAGTTTCTTGTTGATATTTATTGGGAAAAATTTACTACATTTATTATTTTTCATGTAAGGGGAAGATATGTCCATAGGACCGCAAGGGTTGTTTATCATAAATTTTGAAATAATTTCGTATGCATCAGGATCTAATTCTTTGGATGGTAGTTCTACATAAATAATTTGATCAATATCAGAAGTTGTTTCTTGTTTATTATCCTTTTGTAACCATACTAAACAATGAATGTATGACAATGCTCTTTTTTGAAATTCAATAGTATATAAGAAAGCAACAACTTTACCAAAATGTTCACGCTTTTTTATATTTTAAATTAATTTATTAACTTTGACTTTGAAAAATCCATGGTCCAATATCAAGTCTATCTTTCGGTCTTTAACCACCAATATAATCTTTTTTTTTTTTTTTGTATTTTGGGCCAGAAGTGATTGCAAGTAAAAGTTATGAATAAATTAGGATTTCCACAAAATTTATAGATAGTCATAGCATCGTGGTAATGTTCCATCATATACCATGGACTTCTTATGTAGATAAAAGGTAATATTATAATTGATCTTCCTACATCATTAGAATTTGTATGCCCATCATGAACAACATTTTTTATTTTAGAATATATTTTGAATTGTAATTCTTCTTAGTTGTATTTAATGTAATCTAATTGTTCTTCCTCTACACTGGAGAATGCATCACTACAAACTATTGAAATAACTAACCACCTCTTAATAATGTTATTCCTTTGTTAAGTCATTGTTTAATTTGTACGCATAATATTTACACATAATTATGTGTTTTCTATTTAAATTATTATGATGATCTTTTACATTATATTCAATATCAATTTTATAAACATCTTCACCATAAGAAAATAATATCGGATGTTACAAAGACATGAGACTTGGATGTAAAACACTAATTCATTGTAAGTTTTCATATTTATGTTCAATGACAATATCTCAATCTATATGAAACATGCTAGAATAACCAACTATCAAACTAGTTATTTTTAAAGACGTTGGCATATTATATTGTAAGTTATCTATAAATTATTTGAATAAGCCCAATAGGCCCATTGGATTCATGGTTGGTGCATGGTCAAAGCCAAAGCCCAAAGTTAGAGGTTGGACTTTTCAATAGATGGATTTAGTGGATCATTGTCAAGCCCAAAAGAAAGGCCATTTGGATGTAATTTCAGTTTCAGATACCTTTTGTGAGCCCTTGCTGACAAGCCTAACAAATTTGTAAAAGTTTAAACTTTCATGTTAGGACAAGACATGAGATGAAACATATTGGATAAGGTTGTCTTGTCTTAACTACAAACATGTTTCAAAACATGTTCCAACAAACATGGAACTTATGCCCTAAGACAAATCAAGATCAAAATGTGCACCAATCAAGATTTGACATTTGACATCTAAGATTTTCAAGATTTTATAAGATCTTTCCAATATTTTCAAGATTCTTCAAGGTTTTCAAGAATTGCAAAAACTATTCAAGATTACTTCCTATTGGTTGAATATGAAACCTTTGTCTTTTTAGGATTATTTTTATTAGTCTTTCATCATTTTATGTAACTTTAGAAGATTTTCTTTAGATATTACCTTGTAAAGGTAGAATACTTCTTTAGCCAATTACAAGACATTTTTTTTCTTCCTTATTTCATTAGGAAACCTTTGTTTAGCATGTTGTTTGGTGGCCAAACTCTTTATGGCCGAATTTACACTTAGATTTTAGGGGTTTTATGATATTAACTAGATTATTTTGTAAGGCTATATGTAGCCCTCCATTCATGATTAAAAAAAAAAGTTGAATGAATTATTCTTTTAGCTATAAGGTTTTGTGAGAGATATTTCTCTTCTTGAGTTCTTGAAATGAGTTGGTGAGATTGTTGAACGAGATTAATAATTTCACAAACTATTTAATCTAGGTCTTAAATTACTTAGTTGATTTAGGATTGAGATTAACAGAACTTTGAATCTTTATAATTTAAGTTGTTAGAAATAGGTTTTCTAGGGTTCTAGTTGAGATTTAAAAATCAAATCTTGTTGCTTGATTATTGTATAGATTTGGGGCTTGTGTTAAGCATATGGGTAAGGAATCAAACCAACCTTGTTTGTATCAGTAGATCTCCATTCCAATAACCTCAATCATACATATAAGTAATCTTTTTTTTTTTTAATCTATCACACATAGTTCTAAAAGATCTGGCAATTACATTGAAGGTATCAAACATTTCAATGAGACCATTAATGATTAACTCATTTATGGATGGCTCTACTTTAGATTTTGAAAAGAACTTGTTCTATCATGCACCTGATTTTTCGTATCATATATGTATAGTTGTGCGAATTTAGGTTTTATTCCTTTGAAGAGCAACAATGATCCAATCAAATGGTGATTCTAACCACAAATATGAAAACATAAGGTCTAGATTTATTATTTACTTCATAATTTATCTTTCCACCGATTGATGAAAAAGTGAACATGGAATTATAAAGTCAGATATGTTCTCGAAATGTCGATGTAATTGGCCTGTTATTGTATTGTAATAAATTTGCCAAAAACACTGAAACGAACGCAGCAAGAGGTTGTTTTATCCTTCCTTTTTGGCAACAAATCTTGTAAATTTTGGTCATGTAATCCCCAAACCACCAGTACATTCTGCCAACCAATACAATGCGACACAATATTCACACTAGTTGTTCAGCCAAACAAGATCTGATTTTTGAAAATGATTACCTAATAAAAATATCTCATTAATTAAAATCGAAAGCATTATATATAAAAGAAGAAATTTTTAAGGTAGGAGTCTAAGTTGAGTAATCAAACTGGAAGATAAATCTTGTATCTTTGGTGTACATGTTTGATGTGGATGATTAATTTGTCTTCTTTTGGAATGCTCTCCAACTGTAAAATAAATATCATTACGCTTTATCAATTTTCAATATTAGGCCAAAAATAGGCATGTCTTTTATAAATTGTTTTTTATTATTTGAAAATACAATAATAACTTTTAAAATTTGGCAATTCAGCTATCATAACATCGACTAAATTATGCTCATATGGAATAGATGAAGAAGTTAAACAATCATTTATGATTCTTACCGAACACATGTTAGATGTTTCCATATTGAAATTTTTTAGACAATTAATTTGTCTTCTTTCACAATATTTTTTAACTGTAAAACAAATATTACTACTCTTTGTTAATTTTTATTTTTAAACAAAAAAAATAAACATGTTTTTCTTAAAATGTGTCGTAGTGCTCTAAAGTATAATAATTATCTTCAAAATTTGGTAAATCGTAATATCGACTAAATTCTGCTCATTCAAAACAGATGAAGAAACCGAACAATCATTTATGATTTCGACCGACTGTTTGTTGGACATTCTCATGCAAATATCTTTATTATAAATCAATAATATTGAAATCAGAAACAATTTTATCATAATATTAACAAATTTTAGTGTTATGTCTAGCCTATACCTGAATTTTCATCTTCTAGAAATATTAGAACATTAAATAAGTTTTGATCATATGTTGTATCACCGTAGTGATATTTTATACTATGATATAAATTGAAAGATTAAATGAAATAACTAATAAATAAACTATTGTAATAGTAAATGAACATTGTAGAAGCATAAATTTTCAAAGTAAGCAAGAGACATACGTAAGATGTAGGCTTAGAAGCAACCGTTAACTTGTAAGTAATTAAGAAATAAAAACTAACGTAATTAGATGATATTTACCATCACATTATTTCATTATTCTAAATATCATTATTTACTAATGTTATAATAAATCATGAATAGGTATATAATTTTCAGGGCTTGAAGGAAATTAAATTTTAAAACAATCTACTCATTTTATATGACTTGAGAAAAAAAAAAAAAACTGTAGCTCATATTTTTTTTATAGATTAAATATTCATAGTTTGATAATTTTGATTTTTATATATTATAAATACATTAAAGGATGAGAATTAATCAAAATAAAACAAACATTATTTTACAATTAATATATGAATTATTAGGTATTCAATGTTACCAATTGACAGAAAATATATAGTTAGAGCATAATTTGTCAAAAAAATTCCTACCAATTTGAAATTAGCGCAAGCAAAAATATGGTTTATTTATGAAATATTAATAAGGTAGTAATTTTGAGGAACTAAGAAAAATATACAATATCTACAAAAAGTACATAATTTCACTGATAACGGAAATTTGCTGTCTAGGCATCATAATTAATTATATTCTGTTAAGCAACCATCTTATGAAATATATAAATAATTACATCTTCCAAATTTGTATACATTAATATATTCCAAAAACAACTACAAACATTATATACATACATGAACTCAAAGATTTGTAGCAGCTATTACATATTTAATTTATTAAATATTATAGAGAGCACACCAAGTCATATAAAAACACAACTGAAAGTTGTAAATGATTCACAGCTTAGTAAAAGCTATAGTTACATACTATAGTATTTACATAATAAACAATCCAAAAGCGTCGAGATAAAAATATAAAGCTATCATGCCCCAACCGCTAAATCAGAATAGAAATCCTGCTTAACGTATGCCATCTTCATCGTAACCTTAATAATTTTATTATAATTAGTTGATAAGTTATGGAATTGAGTTTTTAAAAATTTATAAGTATTTCGAAGATGATTCGATTTTTTATGTTTAATATACTCTTACTTTCGCTTATAAAATAATATTTCTTGATAGTTGTAATCTATAATGTCTAGAAAAAAAAAAAAAAAAAGACTATTTACATGATCAAGTGACGATACAATGACAATAGGTCATTGTATCGTATATCATTGTATCGTATAACGCATAGCTGTCAAATAAGAAAAACGTTTATGGCCCCTATTGAGGACACATAAAAACACTTGCCCCAATTCCTTTACTTCATTTTTTACGGGGGAGACATTTAACTGACACAGCACATATTACAATATTAAATCACTTAGTATTTCAGCGTCACCATCTGTAAATTTTGTGCCAAAATCAGTTTTAAAGGAGCAAAAAATCCTAAAGTTATATAAATATAATGTACAAACAAAATATTAGGAAAATCCGATCCCAACAACTTATAAAAAACAGACGACAAATAAAATAATGTTGAAATTAAATATAATTTAATCAATTTCTTTATATTCAGTTCAACATATAATAGAAATAATGAAAATTTCTAATAAGAAAATCTCTATAAAAATATATACTGAAAAATAATTCAAGAAATTAAAAAGTTAAAGAAGATAATCAAAGTAAAATTATGAGATAGTATTGTTATCTAAAAATTGTTACCATACGTATACACTAACTCTTAATAAACAAAATTTCAATTGGTATAACTAAACTCAATTTCTATTAAAATATTTATACACAATTTCGAAAATGGTGATAACAACTTGTATCTTAAACTACTAATATTGGAATATTAATACTTATATGTTAATGTTACCAATAACTTATGACTAAAATAGAATTTAAAATATAAACACTTTTATAAATTTATTTATTATTTAAAATATAATTATAATCTATTTATTTTTAGCATTTAATACCTCAATATTTAATTGCATTGATTTGTAAGTAATTTAATTTAAATTATTTGTTGCATATCAAACACAAGAATTATCATTTATTTATTTTATTTTTAAATTTATGTTGTATCTACACCAAATTAGAATGAATCATATTAAAATACCTAAAAAAAACAATTTCTAAAATATAAATTTGAAATATTGGCTACTAAATTATATTTATTATTACAATCACATAAATAAAATTTTCTGTTCAATGATATGACAAATATCTTGTAAGACATAAATTTAAAACATTGGGTATAAAAGTATATTTATTTCTATAATTATGCAAATAAAATTATTTTTTAATAATGTAACAAATATATTTAACATTCTTATATATCATTAATTAAAATATGATATATGCAGAGGATATAGCATTAAATATTTAATTTTTATGTCTAAAGTTATTAAAAGACTCAGTTGCAAAATTTTGTTTTAATTTCAATATAAATATAACATATTTTATAATATACGATTATCCTAAGAAGAAAACCCATCTGCGAAAATGAATTTAAATAATGCTATCTTTATTTAAATTTTACATAAAGTAAATTAATACTTCTATATAATTATGCTTATACATAAAGGTGAAGTCACTCTCATATTTTAATTTCAAAAACAGATATTAGAAATTATAAATCCTAGAATTGAATTTATTGAGATGAATACGCACGTCGAGCTTATTTGTTTGTATATGTTTTTATACATAATTAAAATATACATTATTTTTATTAACATAGCTTCGAAAAAAAACAATTTTCTGGCAAAGATTCAATTCAAAATTAAATTTATAACTAATCCAAAACAATCATATGTCCTGTACTTTGTTTTTATTCATGGTTAATATTTTTGTAGCTAAAATTAAAGCTATTCATATTTATCTTTTAGAGGAATTTAATTTCAGGAACAAAAAATTGAAATTTTTTGTATGGTTCGATTTTAATTCAGTGGGCAAATTTAATATTGTCAAGTAAAAGAGGAAACAGCAAATATCAAAGTTCAATTTATCATATAATTATATACATATAGTATTATTTTCAACAACAGTTACATAATTAACTTTAATTCCATGCATCTAAACTTTAATTTCATCAAACATTTTAGAAACTGCATCTATCATTTGAGAAACTAAGCTCTCATATCAAACCCAAGAATTACTGTTTTTATTTTATTTTTAAATTTATGTCCTCTCTACACCAAATTAGAGTGAATTAGATTAAAATGCTTAAAAAAAACCAATTTTTAAAATATAAATTTAAAATATTGACCAATAAATTATATTTATTCCTATAATCATGTAAATAAAATTTTCTTTTTAATGATATGACAAATATCTTGCAAGACATAAATTTAAAATATTAAGTACTAAATTATATTTATTTCCACAATTATGTAAATAAAATTATTTTTTAATAATATAACAAATATATTTAACATTCTTATATATCATTAATTAAAATATGATATATGCACAGGATATAGTATTAAATATTTAATATTTACGTCTTAAAGTTATTAAAAACTCAGTTAATTTTTTTTTAATTTCAATATAAATATAACATATTTTATAATATATGATTATCCATAAGAAGAAAAATCATCTGCCAAAACGAATTTAAATAATGTTATCTTTATATACATTTTACATAAAGTAAATTAATACTTCTATATAATTATGCTTATACATAAAGGTGAAGTCATTCTCATATTTTCAAAAAATTTAATTCCAAAAACAGATATTAGAAATTATAAATCTTAGAATTCAATTTATTGATGTGAATATGTACATAGAGTTTATTATTTTGTATCTATTTTTACGCATAATCGAAATAAACATTATTGTTATTAACATAATTTCAAAAAAAAATGCCAATTTTATGGAAAAGAATCAATTCCCAAAATTAAATTTATAACTAATCCAAAACAATATTTCCTGTACTTTGTTTTTATACAGTGTTAATATTTTTAAATAATTATTTTTGTAGTTAAAATTAAAGTTATTCACATTTATCTTCTAGTGGAATTTAATTTCAAGAACGAAAATTTTAAATTATGAATATCAAAGTTCAATTCATTTATATAAATATATAAATATAATATTACTTGTAACATCACACCTAAGCAAAATCTGAATTTTTTTTTGTATGATTCGATTTTAATTTAGTGGGTAAATTTACTATTGTAAAGTAACAGTGGAAATAGTAAATATCAAAGACTATTGTAAAGTTCAATTTATCATATAAGTATATAAATATAATATTATTTTCAACAACGGTTACATAATTAACTTTAATTTCATCTATCATTTTAGAAATTGCATCTATCATTTGAGGAACTAAGCTCAAATAATTTCATCCATTTAACTTAATTTATACAGAAAATTTAGATAACCATTGGCTATGTCAGGAAATTTGGAGTTCAGTTTATTTATAGAAATATATAAATATAATATTATTTTTACCTATAATTATATAACTAACTTTAGTTTGAAACATTATAAAAAATCAAAGCAATTAAAACTGTAAATTATAATAAGATAAAAAAAAAAACTAACCATTTAATGTTGAGAAAGTAATATTTGTATCTACGAAAATTGAAATATATATATATTTATACCGTTACTGCTATAAATTTATTTCTATAATAGGACTTTAAGTATAAACATTTGTTTTAATTCGTTTATAACTTTAATATTTAATGGCAAATACTTATTCTAATTCATTTATTATTTTAATATTTAATTGTAATATATTTAATTCCGTCTAATTCATCTAGCTTCTCTAATATTTAACAATATCATTATTTTGTTCTTATTTATTTCTTACCTGACTCCACCTTTTATTTAAATATTGTCTTTTTAAATCATTTATATTTAAAACACTGTCGACACAAATCTACACACAAAGTACACATTTAAAAAAAAAAAAAACAAAATGGACATCAATTGTAACAGCCATTTTCATTTGACAGAACTCATATTGTTCATGTCCAAAATACATATGCATAAAGGTTTTATCCATCCTACACATAATACAACATGTATTTGATGTACATATATATATATATGACACAAGGAGAGAGAGAGTTGGGATTCAGCCGATAACCTGTGGTCCATATGTCTAAATATAAAACTCAAAGCAGCAAAATGTCCAATTCTTATTCTTCAGTATCTGAAAAAAATTTATGATTTGGTGAGTCACGACTTAGTGAATAAAAACAATAATCAAATTCTCATGGCATAATCCATAATCAAATATCATCAAGATACATTGCAAGTATAACAATTGACTATGCAAGTGCAAATGCAATAGCTTTATTTTTTGTCGTGATCATGCAAGGCAAACAGTGCTCTCGGGATATTCATGTGATTCATGTAACATATGATTTGGGACCTCTTGGTCCATGTTCCTGTAATTCATTTGACATATGATTTGGGACCTATTGGTCCATCTTCCACGTGATTTGTAAGTGTTTGACAAGTTAGTCACAATGCCCTTTTAGTTCCATGTGCAAGTGCTTATTCACAAATGATATGCCAAGTAATCGTTAAGAGCATTTGATTCTCACTTGGCCTGTATTCCCATGTAACATGTAACAATTCAATCATATATACATGTAATAGAA
>CATIWR010268644.1:0-11574 GCA_949677035.1 Omphalea diandra | reverse complement strand
CACCAACACAAACACACAATATAACAAGAGAGACACCAGAGACAAAAAAAACAAAACAAACAACAATAACACTCAATAAAAAAAAAAATATATATATATATAGATATATATATATATATATATATATATATATATATATATAGATATATATATATATATATATATATATATCTTAAGGTTCTTTCCTAGTTATAGGAATAGTAATTAACTAAATAAATTTCTTGGTGAATTTCGTTTGCAAATGAAGTACATGCATCCCACTAATTGACTGTATTAGGGCCTGTTTTTGGATTCGTAGAAAAAGCGGCTATTTACTTCGAATATATCCAGTGATGAATCCATTAACGGAAAAAATTTACTAGATACCATGAACAACGATTAACTGGTTTAATTGATATTTTCGTCGTTTTGAATTTCTCATTTTTTTAACCCATATATATATATATATATATATATATATATATATATATATTGGTCACAACCAATTTTTTATTTATTTATTAGTAATGTTTAGACATAATGCTGATTATAAAATTCAAATTAAAACCCTGGTTATCCTTTTTCTTTTCTCTAAAAATAATTTTTTTTGGTGTTTTGAGGCTACACAAATATATTCTGCTAATGAAAAGCTCATTTTTATTCATTTTTTTGTTAATTTTTATTTTATTTTTGCTTTATATTTATTATTTTTCTCTCTTAGTAAGAGTGCTTGTCTTTTTGAGAATTTGTTAGTTTAAAATTAATTGTTTAATCATATATGATGATCAATTATTAAGTATATAGTCTCTCTCAAATTTATTCTAACGTATTATACAAATTTTAATCCATATTAAATTATAATATTATACCTGATGAAAATCTTCATATTTGATAAAAATGCAAAATTATTAAAAAGATTTATAGTGAAAACATAATCATAAATTTAGAATTGATCTAATGTATCATTATTAATAGCATTGATAATTGATTTTATATTGATGTTTTATTAGATTATAATTTTTTTTTGTAGATAGCGTATAATTATTTATGAATGAAATTTTTTTATTATTTTAAATAAAAATATATATAATGCTGATTATTATTTTTTTCATCATGTTGAGGAATGGCAACCGTCAGTTCGAAGGAAAATTTTATGCACATGAATGTAGTGCATCTTACACTCATAAATAAATTGAATTTACTTAAAAAATGATAGGTGAATCTCATGTTTTTATAAATGAAGTAGCATTATTTTCCAGTATTTTAAAAATGTTTAATAATTTGTTCATGAACAAAAGATTATTCTATTTTTGTTCTTTAATGGAAAAAATGCTCGTATATGAGATCTCGCCTCTATCTATTTTATTGATTTTTCAAAAAATTAATTATAAAAAATTATTGTATTAACATATTACAAATATAAAGTAAGTAAACACACAAAATATACAATGACAAAATTGCATATATTTAAATTTTTAGTATTTTTATTTTTTATTTAAATTTGTAATTATTTGTATAAAGTAAAACTTAACAAATATATCAAAAATATAATTATTATAATAAAATCTGTTTAAAATTCTAGTATAATAAAATCGGTATTACGATAGAACTTCTTTATATATCATATTTTTTGTATGTTTCTTTTTGTATTTTTTATTTATTAATATAACTTATAATTTAGTTATAAAAACTAAAATCTCTCTAAATAATGATGCTACATATAATTGAATATATTTATAAATATTAAAATTAAAAAATATATATAAATATTAAAAGTAAAATTTTATTACAAATATAATTAAAAAATTATTTTTAAATTTTATTTTAATTAATTTTCAAAGAAATCTAAGTATGTCTAACGCTTAGTTATGTACTTGGTTGTTACATAACTTGGTTTTATTACTGTGAAAATGTTTACTCTATTTATAATATAAAGTATTGATGAATTATTTTTCTATTTGGATTTTAATGGTGGGTGTATTGATAAATTTGTTTTCTATTTGGATTTTAATGCTTACATATAATAAATAAAAATTTCTATAAAATATTTTAATGTTTATAAAGAATTTTACCATGTGCTTTGCATGTGAAATTATATATTATTTTTATTTTCTAAATTCTAATATTAAGTATACATTATTTAAATCTATTCAAAATTTAAGAAATTTTTCTCATGTTCTATGTTAATCTTTAATTATGTTATAAATTAACTTAAATTAAATACAAATTTTATACTTATATTTTTTAGCATATGTCTTACACATATATTTTGATTATATTTAATTTTTATAATATAGAATATTTTTTAATTACTTGACCATAATAAAATATCAAAATGTTAGTGGACATTAGGTTTCTTCATTTTAGTAGCATTATAATTTAAATAAATTTTTGTATAAAATTTTTAAAAATTTTACACAATCGAGAGTCATTCAATCTTGGTGTGAAAGTTTTGATTTATTATCTAAATAATTTACCTAATAATGTAGTAATTTTATAGTGGAATTCTAATCTAGTTAATATTCGTGTGCTAAATTTCTCTTAGTAAAATCAAATTATAATAAATAATATAATATTTATATCTAAATTAACCTTTAAATCAAAGATATTTTGATTGATTCAAAAGTTTTTCTTTTTATATCAATAATAAATTGTTAATTTCTAATGAAGAGATACTAAACATGGACTCCTTTTGGAAAGAGTATAAAAAATATTGATTTTCTATCTTCGTTGTTGATTCATTTCATTCTGGCTTTATTTATGCAATCCTTTTAATATAGAAGAGATAGTTTTACCTATTTATTTTTTTTATTGTAATATTTTTAAAATTTAGATAATACATAAAATATGTAAACTAACTTTTAAATGATGGCATTTATAATATAAAGTATTGATAAATTCTTTTTTCTATTTGGATATTAATAATAGGTGCATTGATGAATCTTTTCTCTATTTGGAGTATAACGCTTACATATAATATAATAATAAAATAAAAATTATATATCTAAACTAATATTTAAATCAAAAGTAATTTACTCGATTAAAAAGTTTTACACTCTCATTATGCTTTTATATATATATATATATATATATATATATATATATATGTGTGTGTGTGTGTGTGTGTCAGAGAGAGAGAATTGCAAAAAAAAAATTGAAAAATAAACAATTTAAAAGTTTGATATAAATCTATTTAGTTTGATAAAATAATTTATTAATATAATATATCAACAAATATAATCACTATTTAATTTCTCAAGTTCACAAACTTTTAACTCAATTCATCCAATAATTAACAACACAATTGCCAACTCCAAGTACTAATACTCGGCCACCTTGCGCCTGCACAACAATGGCTCTCTCATAAAAAAACAAAAAATCTGCTATTTATGTAAGAGAGCGACGTCCAACTCTTGACTTTGAAAAAATAATCCCATTTCTATTCGGTTTAGGTACTGAAATTCATTCTTTACTTTTATTCTTATCTCTCTTAGACTTGACTTTTAGAAATCTCCGCCTTTAAATTAAAAAGAATTAATTTTTACAATTTTCCCAAATTATTTATGCACTTTTTTACACTCTTGATTTTAAATTTTTCGTATTGTTTCGACACATTTACTTTCAAATAGCGTTGAGTAAAGGATCAATTCGATTAATTTAATTTAGTTTTTTATCAAAATCAAATAAATCAAATTTTATATATTTAAAATTGTATTTAACTGAAATTTTTTTAAAAATTGAATTAATCGAATCAATTAAATCAAAATTTATATACTTATAAATCGAACTAAACTAAATTTATAAAATTCGATTTGATTAAATTACATATATTTTAAACCTAATTTGATTCAAATTGATTTGATTTATTAATAATTTTAGTTAATATGATTTTTTTTATTTTTGTTTAAAAAATTGAAATAAAAATTGAATTTTTTTTAAAATTAAAATCGAATCCAACCAATTCAGTTCAATCGATTTTTTTGGTCCGATCCGATTTTTGCTCGTCCCTACTTTCAACTAATGTGTTTCCGATTAACTAGAAAAAATTTTCAATCTAAGTCTTCATCCTTAGTTTATCAATCTTTTTAATATCATTTCTCTCATTATTGATTAACACTGCAATTTCTTTTTTATTTTTTTCAATAAATTACAATATATTTGAATAAATATAAAATCAACAAGCAGAATTCATTAATTGTGCATTGCGCAATAGATATTTTCCCTCGTTTTTCTTTTTTTTAAATAAATATAAAATCGACAAATGGAATTCATCAACTGCCTATAGGATAATTAATATTTTGCCTCTTTTTTACTATAATGAATTATATTGGATCTAAAAATTATATTCATGTCCAATATCTTCAATTATCATTGAAACAGTCCCATTTTTTTACGATTTTTCTTAAAACATTTGAACTCCATAAAATCTTTTTTCATCTTCTTATAAGTGTATTGAATATATCTATTTTCATGACAATAATAATATTCTCTTTTGAAATCATTCACTATTGACTCGTAGTCTTGAATTTTATCTATTTTTTCCTCTTGAATAATTTTTTTACAAGAATTATTTCTATAACAATTAAAACCTTACAATAAAAATTCCATCATCATCACTGCTACTCGATTTTTTAAATTTCTCATACGCTAAAAATTGACTAACGCAACATTTATGACTCTTTCACAAAAAAAAAAAAATCTGCTTTTCATGTATGAGAGTTACGTCCAACTCCTAACTTTGAAAAAATAATCATATTCCAATTCGGTTTAGGTGCCGAAATTCCTTACTTGCTTTTATTATTTGTTTTTTACTCTTTTCCTAATTCTTTTTAGACTTGAGTTTTAATACTAAAAGTATACATACATGTATAAGTATAATAATTTTTTTAAAAAATTATCAATCATTAATAAATGTTTCATGATATTATTTCATTTAATTAAAATTTTAAAGTTTAAGTTCTAATTTTCCTAATTAATAAATTTTAATTCAATAGTGCTGCTGTCAATTCATGACTTGAGGTTATGAGTTTCACCTATTAAAGTTTAATCGACCAATTAGAAAACTAAAACAAATTAGAAATTTTATATACTTAATAGCACAAAATTAAAGAGTCAAATTCAATAGACAAAACTCTAAAAGTGCAAGTATTCAAAATAAATTTTGTAAAAAAAATAAATGTAACAAGTTTAAATTAACATAAAAATAACAAGATTATTTAATGGGAGGGAATTTTTAAAAACTTTAGTGGAAGTAAAGTGAGATTTTAAATGACTAAGTTTCTTGTTGAGGTAATAGACAGTTGTGTTTGAAGCCTTCATTTGTTTTTGGACTAGCATAGCTCCTATAAATCTCTATTTTATCACCAAATAAAAGATTTAAGGGCTTGCTTTCTCTTGGCCGGTTTAACACTGGTGAATTCATCAAGTACTCTTTGATGCTGCTTCTTTCATGGTAAGATTGGTATTTAGCAGCTTAAAGATGGATTCACATACATGGAAGTTAATCTAGAGACAAAGCAATAGATGAAGAGAAGCCTCAACAAAATGTATCAAGTAATCTGTATTTTTTTTTTTTTTAAAAAAAAAAAGAGTTAAACTCGAGTTTCTTCGGAGAAAGTCAGATTGATTTCTATTAGATCATGACTCAAATTTCTAATAGAATTCAGAAAAAAGACTTTTCCTATTTTATTTGTGATAAATACTTATTAACTAGATGAGCAATATTTTTTATATACCGTAAAATTTTTATTTGAGAGTTATTTCTAATTAGGTTTGAATTTCTACTGAATAGAATTAAAAAGAGCTAACCCTATAAATACAAAGAGTGTATTACCTAAGATAGTGAGGGTTTACCGAATGATGTAAGGGCTTCAGTAAGTCATTATTAATCCATAGTTAATGGTTGAGTTATATTTAGAAGAGAATAAGAAAGATAAATTATTTTATTAATTGTGAGTAACATGAATTACGAACTTGTATGTGAATAAAATTTTTCTTAGATATAATGAGTTAATAAATTTATGAGAATATTTAAACTTATGAATATAATTGATGTTATTAATGTTTGTAAAAGAATATGTCCGTAAATGTAATTTTATTAAAAAAATAAATCACATAAAATATTATTTTATTTTTTGTAAGTTTGTATGTTTTCACTGTCACTATAAAAATTACAGTGATGCATAATAGTTTCTAGCTCCCTTGATTTCGAACTTGAGCGAGTCTATGGCAGGTCTTTCTGTACCTAATACAAAAACGAATAAAGAAGAGAGTCAGTGCCTTTGCCTAATTCCTGTCAAGTGGCTTTCGCTTCTTGTCTGCATTTGGCATTTGGCTTTCGGTTTAATATCTTTTCTCATGAACATTTCAGTGTTTGGTGGAATATGTCTCTTCAATCAGGCCCTCAGGATGCAGTGTCGATTGCTCATATTTCTTGGGCCATCTGGTTATCTCGGAACAACAAAGTGCTTGCGAATCAGCCTATTGATCCTAGAGCAATAGTTGACATGGCAATGTCTTACATGGCTATCTATAGGACCAGCAGGCAGCAAGGTGGAAGTCACGCGACAAGGTTGATCTGGAACCAGCTGTAGGTCGTGGATTGTTGGAAGTACCCTAAAGCTGGTGTCATTAACTAAATGTGGATGCCTCTTGCAATATTCATTCGAGAAGAACTGTAGCGGTTGTGATTTGTAGAGACTGATCTGGTACCTTAATCCATGGTGCTATCAAAAAAGTATTTTGTTTTTATCCATTGTTAGCTGAGGCCCATGCTGTCATGGATGCATTCCGAGTGGCAAGGTTTTCGCACTTTTCAAGGATTGCTTGTGAGTCTGACTTCTCAGTGGTGATCCAAAGTATCAACAACCACAATTAGGACATTTTATGGGAGATAAAGCCCATAGTAAATGACATCAAAAGGATGGCACTTGATTTCGAGCAATGTTCATTTAATCATATCCCTAGGAGTTGTAAACATATTGTTGATTAGGTGTTCAAACACGATTTGCTATTGTATAATTCAGTTGATTCTTAAATGTTTCTAGGGAACTGGATGTACTTATCTCAAATGATGTTTTTCAACCCCCCTTGATTATTGAATTGTTCTTCATTTCTGGTGAAAAAAAAAATATATATATTCCAGTCCAGTGAATTTAATATTTCACATGCCCTGCATTGAGCAAGATGTTACACAACCTCCAATGCGTCTACCAAAAATTCAAGAATATTCTAACATCTGAAAGAATATCCATCACAAAATTCCAGCGTGGTCATTAAATTTGGGCATGATAATTAACTCAACAGATAATAAATATAAAAAATTTAGTAATTTAATAATTAAAAGTATAATTAGACTATAAAATGATCAAAGATTTTAATTAATATTATACAAAATATAAATTGATATAAATATAAATAATGATAATATGAAGTTAATATCAATAAAGTTATGTTAACGAGCAAATCCCACATCACTTTTTGTTTTGGGAGTCTGAATCGTTCACAATGGTGACAGGGAAAGGAGCATGGGTCATCACATATGTATGTGCTTATGCTTTCCAGCAGTACCCTGTTTTTCACGAATTATTAATGCATTAATCAGTTGTTGATCTTATCGCTCCAACATTGCTCAAGATAAACCATCGATTATTTGTACTTACCGTACATACCTTTGGACGGCGCCTAGACCTTTGCTGCCCATGACCAAAGAGTCGAGCTTCTATTTGATTTGATATTTACTCGTTAATGTTCAGTGATATATTCAAATATTAAAAAATTATTTAATAAATATTAATATTTTAATATATATATATATATATTACTACTCTTTTAATTATTGGATTAAAATAAGATAATTATAATTAATTTGATAATTTATCAACAATATTTATTAACTTCAAAATTATAAATCTTATTAAATTTATATTTAAATGATATGGATTGATAATATAGTATCAATAATATTCTTTTTATTACTTCCTCAATTCCACATTAATTGATATTTTAGGAGAGAAATTTTATCCTAAAATAATTAACGTTTTATTATTATTTATAAATATTTATTATTTTTTACTAATTATGTGCCTATTTAAAACTGTCTTCTCTATGTGTTGAGCTAATCATCTTAATTCTATATGGAAAAGAATTTTGTTGTTTTACTAATTGATGGTATGTCATAGTATTTTATTTTTTTTTGAATATACAGAAATATTTTTAGTGTAGATGTAATTAATCTAAAGGTAATATAACCTTTTTATTTATATAATAACTAATTAAATACAATCCTTAATTAATATGCAAAATCCTTAAATGCCAAGTAATACAGAACAATGGGAGTACTAGAATGTTCATTTTAAGATTCATTCATGATTCTATACTATTCCTTGGGTCACATTAGTTATAACATTAATTGAGAACTCTTTTTTTTTTTAACATAATGACATGATTAATCATACAAATTTCACAAATCTGGAAAATAAAATTAAAAAAAAAGAAAAAAATGAAAGATAAAAAATTTAAAGATACACAAATGACTACACTAAGGTCAATGCAAAGTTCAAACTATCTTGACATAAACAGTTTAATGATTTATCAATATAATTGCGTTTTGAAAAAAAAAATCATCGTGTTTTGAATTCAATATATTTGGTGTTAATATAATTTATTCTGAATTATAACTTTTAACTTTTTTATATGTATTATTAATATTATATTTGATATTTCATAAATAAGAATTATTCTCTTTCATTTCAAATAAAAAAAAAGTAACATTAAAGTCAATAAACTCTGTTCTTAAATTTGTTGAAGCCAGCAATGTCGCTTTAAGACATTATTAAATGCATTGCTTTGGAAACTTTAAAACTTTTAAGCTTTACTTTGTAGACATTATTAAATGTATTTGTTTGAACATCATAATTATTTAACCTTCTCTTTATATACATATTAAATGCATTGATTATGAAAAAAAATATGAACCACAATTGAAAAAGCACAATAATTTTAGTTTATTCCATTTGATTTTCAACCAACTCTTTTAAAACTCTCAAATTTATATATCGAGCTCAGATGATGATGGCTACCATTTCAAAGGTTAGTATTTAATTTAGTTAATTAAACTTTGGTTTGAGCTTCTATTGAATTTTTATTACAGGCAACGTTAATTTTTTTGCTTATGCATCTGTAGAAATTTTTGGATGAATCCAAAAAATGGATTGGAGGATAAGCTTAACAAAAGGTTGGTAGCAAGAACATTAGGGAAGTTAGCAAATTAAAAATAAAAAAGGAGCCTGAGATAGAATTTTAAAATTATGTATCCTAAGACATTGAAAAAAAGACAATATAAATTAAGTTTCATAAAAAATAAATGGTTTGCATATTACGTCTTTGTACTGTGCAAGACATTTATTTTAAATAATTGTCTAACACGAAATTTAAAATTAAAATCAAATAATTGTTTGAGATATACAAAAAATTGTCTAATATAAAATCTAAAATCAAAATTAATTATATAAAGTGATTCTATATTATAAAATCACAAATGCTGCGTCCATTCTAAACATTTCAATCAAGTTATATACAATCAAATTACATAAATGTCAATCAAATTACATACGCCATTAATTGTTCTTTTTTCATATAAAAGTGGCATGTCGTAATTCAAAGTTTTTGAAACAATAAATTGATTATAGATTCAATCGGAATATAAAAATTCTGAAAGAGAGATTTAACAAATTATAATAAATTTTAGTATTTTACCAATAAGAATATATACAAATTATGATGAAATTTAAAATTTAAATACGGTCACATTAAAGAACTTTAGTGAATCTTCCCATGGTCACAAAATTAAAGTAAACCATAGTTTTTAGATGAAGATAAAAACTGTTTATTATTGCTGCAAATCCCATGTGATTACAGAATCTGAATGAAGACTGCTTCTTTTTAATGCTACAAATCCCATGTGATAACAGAAATTGAAATCATTGTCAGCTCTTTGGTCCTACACTTACACCATCTATATAATCTCATGTCCTCATGTACGTTTTTGCTCCAAGCAAGCTATGGAAGACACTCTCCTTTACTTCTTTATTGCCCTTTCCTTCCTCCTCCTCCTTGCCTTAAAAATTTACCAATCAAGATTACACCACAGAAGTCTCCCTCTAACCCTGCCAGCCCTTCCTATTATTGGCCACCTCCATCTCCTAAAACCGCCCATGCATCGTTCTCTCCATACTCTAGCTCAAAAATATGGTTCAATCATCTCCCTCTGATTCGGTTCTCGCCATGTAATCATAATCACTTCATCATCCGCTTCCGGAGAATGCTTCATTAAGAACAACATTATTTTGGCAAGCCGTCCAAGAATATTCATGGGCAAGCACATAGCTTACAACTACAACACCATGGTGCAAGCACCTTACGGCCACCATTGGTGAAACCTACGTCGCATTGGCACTATCGAAATATTCTCTACTCATCGGCTTAACATGCTTCTCAGCATTCAAAAAGACAAGATCAAGAGGCAGATGATAAAGCTATATCATTGCAGTACTTTGGTGCAAGATTTAGTAAAGGTAGAGCTGAAGTCAAAGTTTCAGGAACTAACGTATAATATTATTATAAGAATGGTTGCAGGGAAGAGATATTATGGAGATGATGTGAATGATGAGGAAGAGGCTGGACAGTTCAGGGAGATAATGAAGGAGGTTACTGTATATGCAGGGGCAACAAATGCAGCTGATTTTGTGCCCATATTGAATTGGATTAGCGGTGGCCATTATGAGAAGAGTGTTATAAGACTTTCTAAAAAGACTGACAAATTATTTCAAGGACTGATTGATGAACATAGAAATAATAAAGGGAATTTACAGAGGATGAATACTATGATTGATCTGTTGGAATTTTTTTTTATGTGGACTAATATTAATTATGGGTTGGTTTTAATTATTTATAAGATGAACTAAATAATATAGTTTATTGATCAATGGTTAAGCCCAATTAAAATGTGATCAATTCAGTTATGGGCTTGTGACATCTTTGTGGGCCGATATAGAAGACGGTCAGTGTAGGCCTATTTTAACATGGACCTGTGATGGGTGGACCTGTTAAAATTTATTATAAATAGGCTAAGTCCTCTCTCATGTCTTCGTATTGAAAAACCCTAGTTGTTACACTCATCATAGCCGTCTTGTGAGAATGTCAAGGAGAGGAAGATTGAGCTCCATTTTTCAACTCGTCTGACCTATTATTTGAGTGTTTTATTTTCAGTGATCGTAATAATGACGCGGAACAATTTGGGATCCAACGCGTAAAAAGGTATGCAACTTGTTTTCACTTTCGGATCTACTGCGCAAACAGGTACACAATTTGCTTTCGTTTAATTGTGAATAGTGTTCTAAATTCATGCACTAGATTCTAAAAAATTTCTTACATGTGCTATCAGAGTTTGGAATTGTACATGGTTTAGAACCCTAAATATTTTGTATTGTTAAAAAAAAAATTTTGTTATTTTGATTACCGATTGTAGCGATTGGCTATGTATTTGTTTGCACCTATCGTAACAAGTTATCCACTTAGTGCAGACGTTTGGTGCGG
>CATIWR010268584.1:0-11621 GCA_949677035.1 Omphalea diandra | reverse complement strand
CACAGACGCACCACCCGCCCCACACCAACAACAAAAACCATGACCCCACCAAACAAAACCGTCCCCCCCCCCCCCCCCACACACCTTTTAATTTATGAAAAAGAAAATTAAGCTTAATAGAGGATACACTCAAAAATACATGTGTTATAGCGCTTGACAATCCTATAGGAGGATTATCAAACTCATAGGCTCTGATAGGTAAGGAAGCACCATAAGTACCAAACCAATTAGCACTATAATTTGCTTCCTATAAACAAGGATGGATCCGAACATTTAAACCATGCTAAAGAAGGCTTATGATACTTTGAACTATATTAAAAGTCCAATTGCTCACTGAAAACTAACTAAATAGCATAGTTGTTGTCACTTTCAACAATAAGTCTTTTATATCCCTTGCTTCAAGCGAAGAAATGCCCTTATACATTCCTCAAAGTTCAAGTAATATGACAGAATAATAACCAAGGTTCATTGCAAAGCCAACTAACCAAGCCCTCTATACTTGTTCCTATTAGCCCACCCGCAACAGCCATACTTGTTACCACATAGAAGGAGCTACCAATATTGAGTTTATACAACCTCTTATGCAGAAGGTGCCAACTGATCATGCTAAGAGATTTATTTACCATATTCTTTATCAAATCACTTGCCAAGTTCTGGACCGATGCAACTTCCTTAGCAAAGGAAATGATAACTTGAGAAGCATCATCTCTAACTGGATGACAATTCTCCTAAAAAATTCCTCTCGTTTCTTTATCTCCACACAAACCATCAAGCAATCGCTAATAAGGTTGACATTTTACCCCTGTTGCATAACTACTACTATAAACAAGATTAATAATCATTCATCCTGTTAGAGTCAATCCACGTCGAAAATATATAAAATATATAGTGATATATAATGATTTGGACTTAGTTATCTAATTAATTAATCCCAATCAAAATAATGCTAATGTAAGGCTAATAATAAGAATGTCCTTATCCTTTGTGGACCTAGCTAGCCACCTGCAAATGAGCTTCCAATTTTGATTCACTATGCCATGCACAATAAATATTCATAAGCGGACTAAACCGTGATTGAACTATTAGATGTCAAACCCCAAAAAATTTTATCGAGCAATAACATTAGATTTGGAGGGAGAATAACAGCAATGGTGTTAATAATCGAAGTAGGTAGTAGATGAATGAATTGATTCCAATAAGTGGAATTAACTAACAGTCGTTACATAACATAATGGTGGTTATGTAATAGTATTTCTTCTTTCCATCACAATTGAAAATTTTATGTAACTTATAACAATAGTGACAGTTGTTACATAATGGAGCAAAATTTTTTTTATTTTTTCTTATTTCATTTCTTTTGTGTCAAACTAAAATCCAACCAACTTATCTTTCAAAAGTGTGCATAGATTAACTTAAAAAAAAATTAAAGAGCAAAATTCATGCTTATAAATTAGTTGTAAGTCGTAGTTTTAGTGAATTATATACATATTTTTAATTTTGCAATATTTTATAATTTGTCGCTTAAAAATTGCATTGCAGTTTGTCATTACCGTTGTGTTATAGCCGCTACAATCCCATTATCATTTCACACGATTGTTACCACAATCGTGACTGCGATCGTGATTTAAATTCATGTTTCAATCTCTTTCGCCTATAAAAGGCAATGCTTTTGAAAATAGATATTGGAAAATAGTTGATGGACCAAAATAAATCTTAGTCCTTTATAATTTTGTAATCGTATGCATTATCAACACATAGATGTTTGAAATTTGATAAACCATCGGATTAAATCATAAAAAGCATCAAATAATTGTGATGATTACTTAAAAGTTTAAGTTGGTGGAATTGTACAATTTGATCAAGGATGGATAAAGCAAACTAATATGGGATCGACATATGAAAAAGATGAGGGTCCATATTTGATGTACTGACTCAAAATAAGCCTGTCAAAATGATAAGAACTTCTTGAATTAAAAAAATTAGTAAGATGTATGTCATCTCAACTGAATGGGCATGAGAAATATACAAGAAGAGTTGTAAAGCGAGAAGATTTTATAGTGAGAGATCGTGTAGTAGACCGATATCCATCAACATATATAAGATGACCACCTCATTTTGAGACACTGCTAACCCACATGGGACACCATAATTCAATCATGAGTTTGCTTCTTGATAAAGAGAAGGCAAGAATAAAAAGTGTCAATATCATAGTCTTATAAGCAAAGGAAAATATAAATATATAGAGCCTTCATATAGTACCATGAGAGATAATTGAATCTACATTTTCTAATCTCTTTATTGGTTAAATTAGATGGGATTGGAGGACACATTTCTCTTCATCCACTTAAGCTTAATATCCTCAGTAATTTGAGTGAATGAGATTACTAGTCCTTGCCTCATAATTTCACTAATCACTATTTCCTGTCTAGGACAAGAAGTAATGTTGACTGAATATTATACACAGTATCCAGATCATAGAACCACATCAGATATATTTATATCTTATAGATTTCAAATAAGCAAATTATTATCTCCATAAAAATTAGTTTAAGAAGTACCCCAATCTATGTGACTAGTAAATTAAGATATGCTTTTAATATATATGTTTATAATAGCATATTTTCTCTAATCTAAAATAAGCAAATTATTATCTCCATAAAATTTAGTTTAAGAAGTACCCCAATCTATGTGACTAGTAAATTAAGATATGCTTTTAATATATATATTTATAATAGCATATTTTCTCTAATCTAAAAAAATTGTAAGTCCTTCAAAAAAAAATATATAAGTCAAGTATGAATAATTTGATTAATTTTTTCCCTTTTGCAAGAACTAAAAATCTCAAGTTTAATTCTTTCATGAGAAGTTTTATCAATTTTGTACAAGTTTTAATATAATACTTATTAGGTTATATAGGTCTTCTATAAAAAATTAATTTTAATAACTGACTTGTATTTAAGATTATAATAATTAGATTTTAGTTACTAAAATTGTTTAATTACTTAAAAACTCTACAATTTTGAACAAGTTTTTACTTTTAACTTAAATTTCAATTTGTATCAATAAAATAATTTTAATGGACAAGATGAATTTATCGATTGTGTTTCAGTGAAAATGATAATGTGACATTGTTTAATTTTTTTTAAAATGTAGGACATGACATGGCATTTTGTTATTAATTTAATTTTTTTTATCAATTTCATATCTTCATTTTCCTGTTATAATAAATTGAATTTTAGCTCCTAAAATCACTCACATGAAATGAGGAATTAAAGACAATATGTTATGCTCACGTTAAAGGCGAAGAAAATAATGTCTACCCGAAATACTAAAAGTGGTGAACGAAGCTATTTTTCTTCTCAATCGTAAATGTGAGGAAGTTGATGATTTCGATAATGGTCTCTCTGATTTTTCTCTATTTTCTCTTACTTGAAAGATTCACTCTTAAACAATATTATTTACTTTCAATAATGTTGATTTCCTTTAAAATTTTTCTTCTTCTTTCAAGAATTGTAAAACAATAGTTAAAAAATTTTTATTTTGTATAAGATGCAAATTTTCCAATACTAGAGGATAAGAATGTGAAAATTCATTTTTGGTTGCCAAGCAGAACTAAGAGAGTTGTATTTAAATCTCCTATTTAAATTCATCCTCTCTTTTATTCCTCTTCTTCCAGTTTCTCTGTTTATTGATTTTGACTTAATTTCTAGATTCAAGAGAAAGTTTTTTTTTTCCTATTGTTTTATTAGTTTATTTGATGTCTAGTTTTATGTTTCAAAATTACTATATTATTGTGAAATTTTCTCTAATTTTTTATTTAGTCATCAATAATATTTGATGTTGTGAGATTTACCGCGGTAGCAAGTTCGAGTATTGTTGGTTAGGTTGGCTAGTTCGGGTGATTCTGGTTTGGTTCTTGTAAGACAATAGAGGTGAGAGGGGTTCGACTTGACTGTCGGAAGCCCACTCCAATACTTAAGTTAATAATGTGCTAAAGAGAGTAAGAGGGAGTGAATGTACCTAATGCCTGAGATATAACTAATAGTACTCCTTATATAGTGGTTCGAGATACTTGTTTCTTAATTGGATTAGGACTTTAACTCTTTTTGTTTATTGATTGTTTCTTAATGAGGATTATATTCTTTGATAAGAGATAATTTCTTAATAAGAGAAAACATTCTTATTCAGGATGAGTTACGGGTCAATTATCCTTAAAGGGGTCGAGCCACTTTGATTTACTATTTATGGGCTTTTAGGTTGGGTCAAGCTACACTGGCCTATGATAGTAATAAAGGCCTAACCAAGCCTTGTGTGTGGTTGGACTAAACTCATATTTACTTGAGTAGTATCACACGTCCCTCCCCAATCTGAGTCTATTTATAACTCGGGATCAACCGGAGTGTGTCCAAGCTGAAGTTCAGCAAGCCAAGTAATAAGCAATTGCTCTGGGACCAATCCATCACTGAGAGGGAGTTTTTAAATTTTAAAATTTGAAAGTTTGAGGAATCTCATTATGATGCTTAACATGTGTCAGCCATGTGAGGTGTTTCAAAGTTTACCCTTTTTATAAGGTGGATCAGTTTGATCAGGGTCATTTGATGAAGACATTGGTCCATATGGCCTTGACCTTTCCCCTCCTCCTTTTATCCTATAAATATCTTTGAGTTTCCCATAAAAAATCCATTTCGGTGCCATTTTCTCTATGAGTTTTTTTTTTTAAAGATCAAGTGTTGCAATGTCAAGATTTCGTGATTTGATTCTTCTATTGTTCCTTTAGAAGTGAGCTTTGCATTTTTCTTCCCTATTTTTTTATTGTGTGTTTTGTTCTTATAATTTCCTAAATGGATTCCTCAATCCCTAAAGATGTAGTCCCACCGTCTTCTATTTATGTTGATGCCTTCCCTTCCGTCACAGTTAGCCAAGATCCGGTGGTGTTATTAGATGAGGTTGGTGCTGGTAAGGCTAAGGAAGAGGATGACAAGGAGATGGATGAAAGCAAAGAAGAGGAATTGGTTGGGGGATATGGTACCAAGGCTAAGGAGAGGAGAGGCGAGGCGAGGCGCGAGCAATGGGGTTGGCCCTAGCGGAAGCAACACTGATCTTTTTGCTATGGAACCACAATTTGAGCCACTTAAGGTTTGAAGAGAAAACCCAAAGGTAGAAAAAATGGGTAGTGAGATGTTCCTTCACTGATTAGCTAAGATTCGTCTGAAGTATAATATTTCACTAGAGCACAAGCTAAGTATACTGAGCCTGCCCTGAGGGTCTTGTTCGAATTGGGGTCAAATCAGTTCATGCTCTATGAGGAGAACATAAAGGTTAGGTTTAGGCTTCATGTGCCCAAATTTATTCAGGAGATGTTGAGAGCTTACAACCTTTCTATCTCTCAAATCATACTAAACGACAACAGAATGTTGGTAGGTATTTACCTTTTGGCTAGGGATAAAGGGATCAACGTGTTAACTGGTGCGGTGAGACATATGTTTTTCATCAAAGGTTGAGCTGGTAAGGATCATTGACATATGTTAGCTAAGCTTAACATGGGAATGTTCAGTCATTATCCTTCATCGATCAAGGATTGGAAACACTAATTTTTTATTATTACTGGTAAGGATGAGGTGGGATTCCCAGCTCAGTGGGTGAGTAAGGATAGTTGGGAGTGCAAGTTGACTTCCATTGAGCAAGCGAAGGAATGAGCTACTTGCCTCAAAGCCTTAGTAGAGGACCCTGTCTATTTGATAAACTTAATAGATACATAGCTCCCTATCTGATATGGTATATGTACTTATGTTAACATAATAAGTTGCTTACGTACTAATGGATATTAAAACTTTTTATTTTACAAAGATGGATATGAAGGCTTTGAAGCGAAAGATGGCGAGGCAAAGGGCTGTGCAGGCTGCCTAGACTGCCAAAGGAATGGGAAATAGCCCAAGGCTCAGATGAAACGTGTTGGTAGAAAGCGTTCACTTGATGAGGCCAATACCTTTGATCCCAGAGCTAAAAATGTCGTTGGAGCTGTGTCTAAGCTAACTCCCCCTCCTCCTCCTCAACCGGTGGTGATAGTGGATGAAAAAGGGCATGTTGAGGCGCCAACATCAAAGAAAATGCTAGTTGAATTGGTGAAATTAGACTCAAATGAGGAGTTTTTTATTCTCTCGAGAAACCCGAGTTGATACCTTGATCCCCTTGGTTGTTTGAAGGGCAAGTCTAATCCTTGATATTTGAACAATTATACCATCAGTAAGACATTGGGTAAAATTTGCCTCTTACCCAATGATGAAGGGCAGTTTGAGCATCTGACCAACTAGGAGTTGGTTGGTCGAGTGCAAATGCTTAACCTCTATTTATGAACAAAATATGTGTTTAAATTTTTCCAAGTGTCTATTAAGATGCTAAGTTGGTTATTTCGTTTCTTTGCTCAGGTAGCGACAATAGAGACGACTTTGGCTATGCGACTCAAGATTGCGAAGAAAGAGTTCAAAAGTTTCACTGAGCTAGAGACTATGATAACAAAGGCTCGTGATGTTTTTGATGCTTTGTCTAAGGAGCATAAGGACATGCTTAAATAGGCTACCACTTCAATGAACCTACTTAGTGAGGCTCAGGAAAAACTGAAGGTTGTTAGGCGTGCCTAACCGAGTTGTCCACACCGAAAGGGGAACTAAAAAAGAAATACACTGACTTGAAGAGGCTAAGAAGAAGAACATTGAGTTGAGCTAGGATATTAAGGATTGGCAAGAGAAAGAGGTTGTTGCTCGGGCGCTAACACCTAAAGAAATGTCTTCCATATGCTTCAGCTATAATGAAAAAATTTAATAGACCCTGGCAAGAACACATTCAACTTAGACTTTGATTATATAGGTGATGTTTTGCTATGATGATGATGATGAAGATGATCAGGAAGAGCCCAAGGTGTAAGCTTAGGCATTGTTTTGTAACTTTGAGCCTTCTTCATTCCTTTTGTACACTTTTTCTATGTTAATGAAAAACTTTTCTCTTTGTTACCTCTGTTCTTTTTTATAATGCCTTTGCTTGTGGATGTTTGTATTGATATGATAGTTGAATGCCTATGTTGGAAGTGTTTGTGGCTAGATAACATTAGTTTGAAAGTTATGTATATTGTTGCGTAAATTAATGTACGAGTTAGATTTGCTTGACACTGGATAAATCTCAATGCTCAAGATAGACTAGCTCGATATATGATAACATTTTGAGTGTTACACGAGATAGTTTAACTCGGTACATGATAAAACCTTGATTAATGTATGAGATAGATTAGCTAGGTACATGATACAATTTTGATTAATGTATAAGATAAATTAGCTCGGTACATGATAAAACTTTGATTAATGTACAAGATAGATTAACTTTTTATGTTTTCCCTTGTTAAGTTATCTCGATAGGTATATGATAAAACTTTGATTAATGTACGAGATAGATTAGGTCATTATGTTTTCCCTTGTTAAGTTATCTCGATAGGGCTCGAGGTAAATTAGCTCTATACATTAATAAAAATTGTATAGAAGTCATAAGACTCAAAATTTTTACATGGTTCGGTAATTTATCTAAGTCCACAGGCAGTTTTATTTTATTGATAAGAATTTTATAAAAGAGGGGCAATAAAGGCTGCTTATATAAAGTACTTGTTTAATGCCTCCATGTTCCATGTGCAGACATAAGTTTCTCTTTCATAGTTTCTAGCTTATATGTTGCAAGGCCTATCACCTTTACCATTTTGTACGGGCCTTCCAAGTTAGCATCGAACTTACTTAACCCAACCTTTCCTCGAGCTTTCTATGTTCGTCAGAACACCATATCTCCTTCTTTTAGGGTTCAACTCTTATGTTGTGGAATCGAGCTACTCTTTGTTGATACGCTGCAACTCGAATAACTGCTTTTTCTCATTTTTCTTGTAGAAGGTTTAAGCTTAGGCGGAGTCCTTCTTCGTTCTTCTTGGGACAATTACGAAGGATCCTGTACGATGGAAGGTTGATTTCCACAAGAATCACTCCCTCAATTCCATATACTAAAGAGAAAGGTGTTTGGCCTACTATTGTTTTTGGCGTTTTCTTGAAGACCTAAAGAATATGGTGGAGTTGATCTGCCCAGGTTCCCCTTGCATCATCTAGTCATTTCTTTATCCCCTGTAAGATTATCCTTTTAGTTATTTTGGTCATGTCATTTGTTTGTGGATGAGCCACTAACGTGAACCAAAGGTCAATATTTAGCTCAACACAGTAGGAGGGAAATTGTTTATCATTATCTGCGATCACTATTTTTGCAATAACGAATTGATAGACTACATTTTTTTAAAAGAAATCTAGGATTTTTGTTGAGGTAATGGTAGCTAGCGCTTCAGACTCTGCACATTTAGAGAAGTGATCAATGGCTACTACAATAAAATTTCTATGGTCGATGCTTGCAAGATAAAGGCCTAACCGAGCCTTATGTATGGTTGGGATAAACTCATATTTACTTGAGCAGTATCAATATTTATTGGCTATTGAATTTAAATCAACAATTTTTACTTATTAACCAAACATTTTATGTTTGTTTCATCATAGTGAGATGGGCTAAATGTATGCATCAGGCTACTAGGAAGGAAGATTTTCCTATCATGTTGCAACTAGGTTCGTGGAAATTGGTTGAACAATTATCTAAAAGAATTGGAAAAATTTTATTGTTATGAGTTGAAACTACACAAGTTATGATCTTTGACTCGTGTGGGAAAACTATTATAGCCACTAGTCACACAAATCATATCCGTAGCTCGGAGTTGACCGATGCTCGTGGGGAACCCGAGTAAAGGCATTTGAATTCTCTAATCACGAAACTGCCCCTGGACTACTTTCTATTATTATATTCAAATGCCTTTGGTGCGGACGCCTAGGTGTCAACAACTTGAACAGTTGGATTCTGTTAACCAATTTTTTCATTAGAAAACGTTTTTTTTTTAAAAATATTTTATTTTTCATATTTGACAAAAAAATAGGTTGAAAAAATGAAATTAAGAAATTCATACACAAAATATTTAAATAAAACATGGAAGAAACTCATATTTTCTGTAATTTCCATGATAGTTAATTAGATTCCAAATATACCTAATTAAACTAAATCTGAATATAATTTATTTATAATTTTGTAATTTACAATAAAATTGATGCATATATGAAATTTGGTATATGGATTTATAAATTATAAATTCTTGATCATATTAAGAAATTAAAATTCAATTTAATTTAACATTTCAACTCATAATTAACCTCATGATTCATATTAATCATTAATAAATAATTTTGATATATCGAGTGATAGACTCATTATTTTAGGATTTTTTTTCTTTTTATTACACTAATAGTCTATAATCGAATATTTATTTTTAAATATTTTTTCTTCATAACAGGAGAAAAGTGGGAGCAAAGCATAGAAACGGCGGTGGTGGGACGTTAAAAATGAGATGCGAAATGCGAGGGGAATATACCGGTGGAATATTTTGGGTTTGTTTCTTTATTGAGGTCCGCAATATTTTGGTTAGGTGGCCATTAAGATTTCGTTGCATATAAATACCAAATCACGTCTTCCACTCTGTCTTCATAACACAACCACTTGGCCTTTGGTTGTAGTCATTTCTTTCTCCATTTCCCCCACTCTTTCGACTATTTTTTCTCGAGAAGAAAGCGTCATCATACATAGATACATACATACATTCAAGAGGTTAGTATCAGAAATTCCTGTTGATAACGTTATGTTTCTTCGACTTTGTATCTTCTGATTCTGTCCATGCATGCAATCGAAAGGTGAATAAAGTTTCTAGTTTTTCTTTTATTAAAGACGCTCATGTGCGGTTCAAAAACATAATAACATTTATGGCTTTCTGGGATTTGGATGTGATTAGTTTTAATAAAGACTCGAGAATCTCATAGTCTTGAAAGTGACAGATCAAAAGGTCAATGGTATAAATTTTTTTTTTGTTTTTAATGAGTTTTGTCTGTTTTTATTTCTATTTATCTTTTCTTTTAAATTTTTATTCAAAGATTCAGTGCATATATACACCATAGTTGACTGTTGCGGTATGGTATGAGGTATAAAAGCAATGGAAGATTTTCTTTCTTTCAACTGCAAAATTTATTCCTTGGGTTTCCTTTTTTTTTTTTTCTTTCCCCCTGTTGTTATATGGGGAAACACACGTTCCTTTGGTTTTTACAGATCCTAAGTATTCGTTAAAGATGAAATAATATGATCAAAGATTATCACATGTAGACTTAAATACCCGTGAAAAACTGCCATATCATCGCCTAAATACCCGTGAAAAACTGCCATCATCATCGCCCTTTTTCTTGATTGGTATTCTTTGCAAGTAAATGTATAATACTCGCCCTAATTCTAGGATCTCGACCTTGTTCATTTCACTTACTATCTATACTTAATGGAAACAAATTTGTATTCATTATTCAAAGAAATTCAATAATGACCATCAAAACCCATGTTTCATTTTTAATGGATTGTTACTTCAAATACCATGGCCATGTTTGGTCAGTTTTCAGTCTGTCATGAGATGGAGGTTTAAGGCTACTGAATAAGAAAAGAACAGAAAGAAAACTTCCTTGGTAAATGACCAAACTTTTGATACTTCTTTCTTCTCTTTTCTTTGTTTTCTTAGCATGGGATGTGCGCGTGTTAGGCGAGGGGGTGAGATTGTAAGAGATGTAGTTTTCTTTGCATATGCTTATCTGTATTACGATTTGTCCTTTTGTTAGTATTGTTGTTATTATCATGCAACTGTTGCTGTCTGTTTATGTAGAGCAATTTCTTACGACTTTTCCTTTGTCTTTTTATGCACTTTTCCAGTAGTCAAGATGCCTTACTTTTCTAGAAGATCAATGAATCTTTGCCTATAATTTGATAGATGAATTTCACGAGACTCGTGTTTCTAATCTACTTTTACCTTTTTGGCATGTATTCAATTCCAATTTGCTCATTAATTTGCTTATGGCATTCTACAAAAGATGAGTTACCTTCCTAATTTTCAAAAGTGTAGCAGTGGGACTGACTGAATTGTATTCGTTTGACTCATTTACATTTTCCGCAAAATCTTGTAGAAAATTCACTTGTGTTCACTCTACAAAATTGTGTTAAAGAATTTAATATTTGAGCTATACTTTCTTCATTTATTGCCATCTTTGTAGACCTAGTAAGCAAAAATCAGTCACTGCCTTTTTGTTGTTTATCTTAAGAATTTATTGCTTTGTTAAAAAAAATTGGGGTAAATATATTTCTTTTTTAATGGTATAAACTGATCGAGCCGACCAATTCAGGTGAATTACTGAAAATTGTTTGAATTCTCATAATTTGACAGTATCTATGACTTGATCTTATACTCTTCTTGATTGTTGCAGACAAAAGACATAGCTTAATTGAGCTACCTCGCCATGGCTAAGGAGTTACAGGTTCTTAATGCTCTTGATGTAGCGAAAACACAATGGTACCACTTCACTGCAATTATCATTGCTGGAATGGGATTTTTCACAGATGCATATGACCTCTTTTGCATATCTCTTGTCACCAAATTGCTTGGCCGCATATACTACCATGTTGATGGTGCAGCGAAGCCTGGAACT
>CATIWR010268563.1:0-22053 GCA_949677035.1 Omphalea diandra | reverse complement strand
ATTTTAAATTTAAACTTAAATATATTCAATTAAATTTAATCTTTAAATTAACTCAATCTAATTATTTACATAAATTTATTAAATATAAAAATAAAATAATTTAAAACCTGATTAAACTCATAAATTTTTTGAATTGTATATTTGAATATCTGAATTCAATTCAATTAAATATAAAAATAAAATCATTTAAAACTTGATTAAACCCATAAATTTTTTGAATTGTATATTTTAATATCCAAATTCAATTTGATAATCCATTTAAATAATTGAACTTGATCAATAGATCTCAGATGAATGTATCACTAGCTAACACTAAATCTATGCCCGTACGCTTTGCATGTGCTGTATATGGCGAAAGGGACCATACAAAGATAAAAGCAATGTAATGAAGGTATTATTCTTTACTACTTTTACCCTTTTTTTTTTTTTTTTAGAGCAGATGTTGTTTTAATTGTAAATCAATCACATGATAAATGTAGATATTTAATTGTTATATCATCAAGAACAATAAGCGATAGAAATTGTTAAATCACTAATCAACATTAATTGCTTACCATAAAATGCCAATGGAGTGGTAAATCAGGTTGCATTTGCACTATGGACTCAGACTCGCTAGCAACCTTTACCTTGTCCTTCCCTCTCTCTCTACATTTATATTGCTCATTCTCCATTCTTTAATTTATTGCGCGTAGGGTCACCTCTTCTTACGACATTTAACAAAGAAACTTCCCCCACATCCTACCCCTCCAGAAACCCAACACCTCTCTCTCTCTCTCTCTCTCTCTTTCAAATTCAACCATGGAGAAGGAACAGGACAGCCCAAGAAGAATATCCAGCAGCCATCGACCGTGCAGCAGAAGCAATTCCAACTCCCCTGAATTCGAGTTCTGGATGCTCCGAAATCCGTCATTTCCTGAACCCAATCTCGCCTCCGCTGATGAGCTCATTGTTGATGGTTATCTGCTTCCTCTTCACTTGCTCCACCTCCATCCTCACCCTCACCCACCACCTTCTCTTGAACTGCCCAACTCTCAGCCTCCGATACAAACCGAGCCACCAGGACTAGCAGACCAGCCACCTTCAACCGCTTCCAAAAGATGGACAGATATTTTCAAGAAAACAGCTACATCAACTGCAAAGAAGCAACAAGATAAAGAGCTTAATAAGGAGAAGAAGAGAGAGAAGAAGAGTCCAAGTGGGTCGAGTAGTTCCGCGGAGTTGAATATCAATATATGGCCATTTTCACGCAGCAGATCCGCAGGGAACAGTAGTGGAAGCAGAGGGAGCAGGATGTTTCCAGCAACCGGCCGAAAGGTGAGCAGCGCCCCTTGCTCCCGCAGTAACTCAGCCGGCGAGTCCAAGTCAAGGAAATGGCCCAGTAGTCCAGGTCGTGCTGGAGTTCATCTGGGTCGGAGCAGCCCGGTTTGGCAGGTGCGGCGTGGACCTTCACACAAGACCAGTACTTCTACTAGTCTTAATTACTCATCATCAGCTGACCCTGTACATCATCCAACGTCCACTGAACAGATTATCACTACGAAACAAGAAGTTACAGAAACAGGTCATCGCAAAGGCCGTGCCAAAGCGACCAAAGTTGTTAATTTGAATGTGCCCAACATGTGCATTGGATATTCGCACCATTTAAGCTGCAGAAGCCATGAAGGTGTTTGTAGTAGCAGTGAAGGTAGAAATGGTTGCACCGGCAATACGACTGCTAATGTTGCCACTAGTACGAGTAGGACTAGCAGTAGCACTAGTGCTAGTCATCTTTTCAATTTACGCAGCCTCTTCACCAAAAAGGTCCATTGACTAGTCTTAATTTAATTAACCCTCTCTAATTCTGATTACATCTCTTCTTTTCTAAAGTATTAAATTGTTGGTAATTATTTTATATAAATTAAGTGTTTGAATCTTTCTCTGTAGCTCACTTCTCGTGTAACTAAATTAACTGCTAGAAAATTGAGTTAGCTGTTTTTCCAAATTTCTAGAATATTGTCTTGGCCCCGAACAGCAATCTTGGTAACACAGCAAAGGGTATGTATGGGGTCAATCATCGTGTCTTCCCCAATGGCGAATACGGTTGCCTTTACATTATGACCTGCCCCTCTTTATTTATTTATTTTGAGAGAGACCTGCCCCTCTTTATATTGCTCTAATCCACAACAAAGTTGTATCTTGCATTGCATGCTTCATGATACCACCCACATATATATTTATATGTAACTCTTATATCATGAAATCTTCAATGTTAATTCAATAAACATATATACTTGACTCTATATATATATATATATTGCAGGTAGGTTCCACGTTTCTCATTTGATACCTTTTTTTGTTTAGCATATACGGTAGTTTTGCTTTGCTACTGTCATGTTAAAGCAATTAATGTATATATATCCATTGAAGGTGAGATCATCTTTTATGTTTGAGATTTCTTACATATCAATAATTTTATATCAGATTTGAAGGATTAACTTAAGGGGTGAATTCTCCGCTTACAAGACCACACCCCCCCCCAAAAAAAAAAATAAGTTGCATTCTTATGTGCCCATAAATTAGCCCACGACAAAAACTAAACTCATCATCTTGCAACTTTAACTTTTTCTTCTAATCATACTATATATATATATATATATATATATATATATATATATATATATATATAGTATGATTCTCAAAAGATAAAAGTTTTTGATGAATTATAGGATCTTTTTATTTTTTTCAAACTTACTAATAACTGAAATTTTACTTTATTTTTTTTACTTAAACTACAAACGAATGGATCTCACACATGAATGTGATCTAATAGCTCAATAATCCTCAATAGAATCCCAGCTGAACATCAACACTATTTGTCCTCCTTATTCCAAGCAGGCCAAGCCAAGCCCAAGATTGGGAAGACAATTCGAACCAAATACTACAAGATTGCAAGCCTGATGGGATCCATTACAAATGCATTGGTTTGGTACCCAGTTTCCTGAGCAAAAAGATGCATTTTTTTTTCTTGCAATTTTAATCACATGAAATTAGGAGTGAGTACAGATTCTGAATATTTTGAATCGGATCAAAAATCAAATAAAAAATAATGGAAAATATCAAACCGTACCAAATTTAACCTAAATATGCATTATACACAAAATATAAGACATTATATTTATATTGTGAAATTATTATATATATATATATATATAATACATAAATTTACATATCTCACATATAAGTTATTTATATCCAAATATATTATATATTATATATACTATATAATATATATGTATGTGTAAATATGCTTTAAGTCATGTATATATGTATAAATTATTTAAAATATTTTCAAATAATATAAGATATATACACTATATATATATATATATATATCATTAAATAAATATTACAAGAAAAATAAAAATGATTAAATATCAGTTAACACAAATTTTAATACTTAATTATGAAAGTTATTTATTAATAGACTTTATATATATTAATAAATTATAATTATATATTAAATATGAGTACATGAATAATTTTATAAAATATAGAATTGAAACCCGAAATTTAACCGAAACTGGACCGATATTAAAATTATCCATTGTTGGTTTTGAATATTTGTAAATAATCGATCTAAAACTGGACCCGATCACCCCTATCTGAAATAATACAAGTGAAATTGATCCTTCTTGCTTTACTAAGGCAATGTTTGGTATTATTATTAAAAAAAAATCTAATTTTAAAAATATAAGAAATTTTTTTTCCATATCAAATTATAGATTTTTTAATATAAGTTTTATAACTAAAAAATTACTATTGATAAAAGTTTCAACAATAAATTTTTTTCAAAATTAAAATTTTTACTCATAAAATTCACATTGAAAAAAATATAATCAATTTAAAAAGAAACTCTCTTGTATTTTTTTAATCTCAAAATTAGATTTTTTTTTTCAATAACAATGTCAAACATGATCTAACTCTTTTAATCATAAGGATATATATATATCCTCAAGTCATAAAAATATAATTCAAATTAAGTATAATTTTAATAAAGGAAAATAAATAATATAAACTCATATCATTATTATACTTATTATCATTTATAATTTTTTATGATTAATATCCATTGTCATTACAATTATTGATCATTGACGAAATCTCCATAATTTTTATATTAAATAATAAATATTATAAACATAATATATTTATAATTTAAATTTTTATTGTAATATTATAAATTATAAAATAATATTTAAATACATTTCAAGCACTTTTTTTTTCCACTTCAAAAATTTTTTTATACACAAGTCGTTTTCCTCTTAATATTCATATGCCACGCGACGCGCATACAAAACCGTGGAGCAAAATCTGAGACTCGTAACATGGCGACTTTTAGGCGACTACTGAGAACAGCTCGGGCATGGGGCGGAATTGCCTGTTCCAAAACCCTAAACCCCTCACATGTCAGCTCACACCGTCGCCATCGCTGTAAGCTTCACTACCTATTCTTTCATCGATTCACCCTTCACTAATTATTATCCAAATTTAAAGTTGCACTAATTATTATCCAAATTTAAAGTTGCCTTCAACTATGGGTTTTTTATGCAAAATATATAGTGCCTCTTTTCGATTACTCCTCGTCATGATTAAGCTTTAATATTTTAATCAATGCGTAATTTAAAATTACTGTGATGATTGGAGCAATGCAGGGTTTTATAACCATCACATTCATTCCCATACTACTGCAACTGCATCACATATTCTGCAGTCTACTAATGCTGCTGATGGACCTTACTTCATTCTGCCTGCTATTTTTGCTGGTTTCTTTGGTGTTGGAACGCTACAAGTGTCCTATGCCGATTCTGATCAGGTTTTTTTTTTTTTTTTAATCCAATTTTCATAACCAAAACAAATTTTGTAAGTCTTACCTTTTATAGTTAATGAACAAAGCTGAATTCATTATAAGCGAGCTTTCTGCAGGCTCCTACTAAACGTTCATCACCATCAGAGTCTCCTTCAAGTTATAAGGACCTAGAGGACATTGCCAAGAAAGAAAGACAGCGACTTGAAGAGTTGCTTAAAATTAAAGGAGTCAGCTATGGCTCTTACCCCCGCTTTACTGTTGCTGTTAAGGGTCAAAAGGTTATTACACTGATTGTTTATACTAATCTTAATGATGCTTCACTATAACAAAAATAGTATAATGCTTTCTGAGTTTAGCTTGCTATGTCATTGACTATCTTATCATGCTTGTTTATTTCAAGCTGAACACACTTTCTGAAAGTTAATTCCACAAGTGACTAATTGATTTTTTTTCCTTGTTTGACAAATAAGTTGCAGTTGAATTTTATCAATGATCAGCATTATGTAGAGTTTCTAACTATTTCTAATGGAATTGCATGTTACATCATAGATTACAATCAAGTTTCAAATTCCTCCCTCATGTGATGTTCCACATTTGATTGCAAACCTGGCAACAAATCTTGGATTGAAGATTGATGAGCGTGGTGGTGGTTCAGATATGCTATTACGTGCTTGGGACAGGTCGCCTCAAGATTACCTAGTTTTCAATCATTGTCTTGTCTTTACTTAATTTGCTACTGTGTTATTCATGCATTGTTTTAATTGTGCTAAATCTCTCTGTTTCTGGTGTACAATTTCAGTGCAGCTGCCTGGCAACTAACACTTAGTTGTCCAGATAAAAAGAAGGAAGCTAATGGAGATAGGGGGGATTCTTCTGTTATGAATACACCAGAGGGAGATCTATGTGTTCTTTTATTTCGTTCTCTCATCAGCACAGATAAAGCAGTTAGTACACTTCTCGGTTATTAATTGCCTCTTCCCATTGTGAAAAGCTTATAAACACATCCAATTTGTTGCAGGAAATTGAGTTTATAAAGGGTGGGAACTTGAGCAACACAGAGCTTGATGCTTTGGTGTCTGTTTTACAATTAGCTGGCGAGCAATTAAAGACCTTAGAAAGAAAACCTGGGGAAGGTGCTACACGGATGCCATCTGCAGAAAAGTTAGTTTCTGCTCTGGAGTCTATGGGAGTAAGAATATACGGGCTTGTTGAACAACATGTAAATTCTTCAAGTAGTGAGATATCATGGAATAATTTTGCTGGGTATGATCAGCAAAAGCGGTAAGTATCATGAGTATTCAATGCACATCTTTTGCTATTACATTTTGATCAAATTTATTTCATTCTTGCATTTGTTGGTATGTTATTCAAACTTGGAGTTTTTACATAATGAATTGGGACTCTAAGCTCAATGTTTAAGGTCCTGCCAACATGCTATGGCAAGTTTTGCTGCTTAAGCATTGTGATGCGTGTAAATTGAATTTTCTTTAGGACCAAAAAGGACCCTTCGGTCTAATTTTTATTCATTTTATTTAGTGATCTCTGCGGAAGAGTGCATATATGTGCCTATTATGACATAGTTTTACAAGCATATATTGTGTTTCATATATTTATTTGTGTTTTAGTATCATGCATCTAGTCATATGCATGAAAGTGCTGATACATATCCCTCTTTGGCTGAATATCATCTAGAGAAATAGAAGATACAATCTTGTTAGCTCTTCAGAGTCCTGAAGTATTCGACGATATTGCTCATGGGACTCGGCGTAAGTTTGAGTCAAATAGACCTCGAGCTGTTCTTTTTGAAGGTCCACCAGGTTTGTCTTCTGGCCATGATCCTAGAACTGTGATGCTGAGTAAATATATACATATGCTCCTCAGTATTTATTGTTGGTCAACCTGTTGAAGGGCATCAAACAATTAGGCATACCACTCCAGAGCTTTTATAGAACTGATTTGAACACAACATTAGGTCCGAATAGACCTTTTTTGCCTTAATTTTAAATGAGTAGAGAATGATATAAATGACAGTTGTTTATCATGGGATCTTGGAGAGAGGGATGCAGAAAATATTGGCTGTACCTTTATTGTTAATCGTGTATACTCCTATAATGAATTATTTTATTTGGCTTGAGAACTTTAAAGCTATAGTGTCATGAAAGCTGTGTTTAGTTGGTAAATAAGCAAGCTTACTTACAATTCACTACCAATTCCAGGTACTGGAAAGACATCTTGTGCACGTGTTATCGCTAATCAAGCAGTGAGTCACCAGCCCATTTTTTTATAATTTCAGTAGTTTTCATCTTAAGCCTACCCTTGCATTCTTGTTCATCTTGTTAATTTTATTTAGCTGCTCACAATATTAGATGAAACATAGATATTGTCTTTGTTAAATTAATACATAGTGAAGCTTGCTTATGTCTATTGTTATACCCACAAGAAATGTATTAGGATTTTAATTCTGAGGTATTTTATAAGGTATTCTTAACTTGTCAACTACTGGATATTTGGTCCTTGGATAGTATTCCTCTCTCTCTCTCTCTCTCTGCAGAAGGCATTTGTGCTTGATAATGCCAAGGTTTGCTAGAATTTCAATAATATATTTTAGTAAGTACAGTAGCTTGAGTTGTTGAGATGCCAATGTAGTTAAAGTAAATTAGTAAATATGTGGGTAAGTTTTCCAAATGCATGATTCCAACTTTAGGATAAGATACATTGTTTAGCATTTGAATTTGCCCCTTACATGATTTGTAATATCAACTCTTCATTAATTTCTGATCCAGCCAATGCTAAATCAAATGAGCATGTGTCACTCATGCCTTGACAGGGTATCCCTTTGCTATATGTGCCACTAGAGATTGTTATGTCAAAGTATTATGGGGAAAGTGAACGATTGTTAGGAAAAGTTTTCTCTCTAGCTAATGAGCTTCCTAATGGCGCTATCATATTTTTGGATGAGGTAACAGAAGCAAATAATTTCTTACTTGTATGGCCTTCCTAATGTTCTATTTTATCATGCTGAGTGTCTTTCAGACCAGTTGCCACACATGTTATGCAAGACATTTAACAGTAGTGTCCTCTTCTTTCATTGTCCAACACTGTAACAGATTGATTCGTTTGCTGTTGCTCGTGATAGTGAAATGCACGAAGCTTCGCGTAGAATTTTGTCAGTTTTATTGAGACAGGTGAAGATGGATTTCATGTTCCTTCATGCTTCATGAGCCTTTTGTGGTCTTCTGCTGCTTTATGTTATTGCATTTATGATCCTTGCAATTAGTTGTTACAATGATTTATGATGTCACTGTGTAAAAATCTCTTGGAAGTAGAGTCTGCATGCTATATGTAAGACAATGATCAATAGGCGATATGTTATTGCAGCTGTAAGGCATTTGGAAGCCCTATATTACTCAACCAATCTTGAAGTTCCTTTTCCAAACCCAAGTTCATCGGAGTCCTTAAGAACTCTTATCTCTTCACAACATGAGAAAGCTTTGTTTTTGTCTCCACTCTCTTGTTAAGTAGAATTCATGCTCTTTTAAAATGTTTGTTTCATTAGCTAAAATATAACCCTCTTTTTTTTGTATTCCAAAGTATCAAGTTTGCATGACATTGACTGAGCTTATGGTGTTGGATAACATGCAGATTGATGGATTTGAACAGGACAAGAAAGTGGTTGTCATTGGTGCAACAAATAGAAAACAGGACCTTGATCCTGCTTTGATCAGGTGAGCTGGATCAAATTCTTCCTCACTAGGGTGATAGAAGCCTGAACTAATCAGAATGTGTTCTAACTCATGTTTAAGATTTGTTATCAGCCGATTTGATTCAATGATTACTTTTGGCCTACCCGATGAGCAGAACCGTCGGGAGATTGTTGCACAATATGCAAAGCACCTAGCAAAATCTGATGTGGAGGAATTGGCCAAAGTAACGGAAGAGTAAGTGGGAAAATTTTCATTCATTTGTTTCTCCTCCAAATAACAAGGGATTGGCACTTAAATTTTTTTTCCCCTAACCAGTATTCCTGCAACTGCTATGATACACACTTTTGATGCTCATTAATTATGCATTGGCCTTCTCTGTACTCAGCATGTCTGGAAGGGATATCAGGGACGTGTGTCAACAAGCTGAACGGTCATGGGCATCAAAGGTAATCATCTCTTGTAAGTTCTATAATTTTCAAATGGGATTATTTACAAGTATCTCCATTTATGGCCTCGATAGATAATTCGAGGACAAGCGGATAAAGATGGAGAGCAAGTGTGTTTACCACCTGTGGCAGAATATATTGGAAGTGCTATGAATCGGCGAAAGGCGCTATTCAGCATTGCAGAGCAAAGAAGTCCAAGTTTAATCCCCGCAGAAGTGGAAGTCAATTAGGTTTATATTAGAGTAGGTCAAGACTTAAGATACTATGGAAATGGATATACACAAATCTGCAGGCAAGTTGGTTTCAATTGAATGCGGGCATGTAGCAAAGATGATGGTATTTATTCATTTTAGGGCAATTCTATTTGCCTTTGCATATATTTGTAGTCAAATTGTGAGTTACTATATGGGTATGGGAAATGGATAGACATGGATTGTATTTTAACAAGTTTTACTTTCACAAGTAAAAACAATTTCATTAATATGTATTGGTTTTCCTGTTCCCTGCTGCTTCGACAGAGTACAATGAAATCATCTTCATTCAGGGAGTGTAACATAACAACACAATATGAAGTTTACACGTTGATTTCAGGAAAGTTACATAGTAATTACAGAAAAGGAAGAAGAGAAATAGGATGTCACTTAAAACCTTCAAAAGCTGAAATTACAGTGAAGCAAACTTAACAATAAAGCTCCAGCCCTGCAAATAATTTAATACATGCGATAACCAATTAATTAGATAGCAAAATCAGACAATGTTTTGAATAAGAGGGACAGAGATTTACCTTTGCCTAGCAGAGATGGGTGATTCATCTTCGTGTTCGGTTCGCTTCCTTTTTGTACTCGGCACCTTCCCAGTTACAACGGTTGCAATATGCAAGTGAGTACCCACCACCATACGAGTCAAATCATCCTCTACTTCCATTCTCCTCTTCTCTGCTTCCCATCGCAAACTTTCCCTTGCTTTCATCATCTTCATCTCAGTCACCTCCATTCTCGCCCGCGACTCGGCCAATACTCGAAATCTCGCCGTTACATTGTCCAGCAACGGTGAGTCAGAGGCAGTTGCAGCCAGGTTTCCACTGCCGGTGCTGGGCTCTGCCATCAAAATGCCTTCTTCCAACGTCCACCATTTGTTAGGCTTTTTGTTCTTTCTTTTTAGAGGCCCATCGGGCCAAGCCCGTATAAAAGGAACATCTGGACCTAAATCATTAATTAAGTTTTTAATTCAGAGTGTGCGATGGTTGCGACAAAAATAATTGATTACCAGGAACTAAGAAGAAGAAGAAGAAGAAGAGGAGGAGAGTGGGCCTTACAATAATTAACCATCACTATCATCATCTCTTTCTACATCAAGCATCCGTAAAGCTTCGAATCCAAAATCAGTAATGGCATCGCGGGACAAGAAAGCAGCCAAACCTTCCAGCAGTCGCGCTGGCGGTATCCGCACTCTCTCCGATCTCAATCGCCGCACCGGGCCCGACTCCGACAGCGACGATGATGCTCCTCAAGAGTACTACACCGGTGGCGAAAAGAGGTCTCTATTTTCCTTTTTTTATTATTTCTTTCTTATGAATTACCTCTTTTTTGTCCTTTGACTATGTTGATTTGATATCTGGACCTAGGGTAATCCTATGTATTAAAACATTAGATATGATGTTGATTGTATTTGAGAAGGACAGTCATGTTAATTTACTCTACAACTATTTACAAACCAATTAAATTAATAATTAAGCTTTTTTCAGCTTAATTTTCAATTTTCAACAATCCTACGTATTGTTTAATTTGTTTGAGAGCTGCATTCAGCGATAATTCTTGGGTATCTCTGGATTATATATGGTATATTCTCCTACTAGTGCACAGACATGAAAGTTATGTCCTTTTCAACAATTGGATTACGAAAATATAGATTTTTGGGTCTCAGGATTCACCAATTGGAGTAATACCCTCTGCTCCATGTAGCTTTCTTTGCAAGTGCATGAATTTCAGATTACGGGCAGGGCATTAACATCTATGTATAGATGCTGGAGGGGCATAGTGCTTTAGCATTTAGCATTCATATCATATAATTTCTGTTATAGTGTGATCGCACTACTGAATTTGTATACAATTCTTTGTTACTTTGCACTATGGGTTTCTGTTCTTTTTCTTTTATCCATATTCTGCCAGCTACATTTCTTTGACTTCATCAACATAGACAATTCTTTCATGTGTTCAATCTTCTTTCAAAGATGAACTATCAGTGGCTTACATATTTAATTGCAGTGGCATGCTTGTTCAAGATCCTTCAAAGGGTAATGATGTGGATGCAATTTTCAATCAAGCTAGGCAACTGGGAGCTGTTGAAGGTCCTCTTGATCACTTACGTCCATCTTCAAGCTCCAGAAGCTTTACTGGAACTGGTAGATTACTCTCAGGGGAAACTGTACCATCTGCTCCTCAGCAACCTGAGGCTGTCATTCACAATATTGTTTTCTGGGCCAATGGTTTTACTGTAAATGATGGCCCTTTGAGGAGGTTGGACGATCCTGAAAATGCATCTTTGCTAGAGGTAATAGCTTATGTTTCATTGAGTTTGAGGTAGAAATAAAGGCTTAGTTTCACCCACTGTCTGTGAACTCACAACTAAACTATAGCCTGATCTCTAAATGAAAAATTGTAACATAAAAATAAGTAAACATACGATTTAGTAACAACAATATCCATCCGGTCAATTCAAGCAATTTAAACAGGCAGAAAGATGACGTAGACACCACATAAGCACAATGAAAAACATGTGGCACTAAACTCTCTCTTCTCTCCCTCTCCTTCACGCTCTTTCTTCTCCCTCTCCTTTAATCAATTAAAAAAAAACTGGTCTTGTTAACAGTGGCATCAACAAAAGTCCATCATCACTCTATACTTCTCATCCTTGAAACAAATCCGATGGAGCTAAATGCATCTACAATTGGAAGGACCAACCATGACGGCAAGAACTACCCATCAGAAATTCAAATCACACATAAATGTCCTCTGCACCAACCAGGAAACAAAACCAGCAAAAAATGGTATGTAGCCACAGAAACCAAGTGCACCCTCACAGCCCAACACCTGGCAGTTTGAGACACGACAACCTTCTCCTTTTTCACAAAACCCCTAGGTCTGGAGTCTGAACTCTCCTGTTCTCATATGTGGATAGTATTAGAAAAGGGAAGGGCAGTGAGAAGGAGATGCTGAGTGGTAAGTCAGATGGCTGTAATAGTGGTATATAAGAGAGACTTTGGATTTGTAGGGTGAATTTATCAGGGGAATTTTGTGTTTCCATGAGTGCCTTCACTTATAGTCGGCTTCCCTTAAATCGCAGTCCCAGCATTTTTGAGTTTCTTCACCACCGCAGCATCATGTGCCACTTAGATGGGAATCCCATGCAGCTTCCTAAAGGATTGATGGCCCTGATTGCTCTCCCTTTCTTGATAAGCTTTTTTTGCTTAATCTGATGTGTCTGGATTGATTTCCAGTACTGAAAAGTAAAGGATTGAGAGCTTGGATTTGATCCAAGGTGACTAGTTGTTTGGAGGGTCTAAGCGTTTTGGGTGAACGCAAGGTGGATGTCCTTAATTTTTCTTAGATTGAGAATTGTGAAACATTGATTATTTTGGTGAGACAGTTAGAGGAGAAGAAGAGAGAGCGTGGATGAAGATGAGAAGAGAGTGGAGAGAGAAGCCATGAGCAAGTGGTTATTTGAAGCATACTTGATACACTAAGCATGGGGAGAGAAAAAAAGTGGCCAGCTGGAGCCTACAAGGATGTCAGATCACGATTCTGATTGCTTTCTCACGAGGTAGATGACTGGTTGGATTTTTACTGTTGTTAAGTAAATATTTCTGAGTGGGACTTACATTAGTTGTGAAAGACACACTTGAGGTGCAAGCACCTTTGTGCCTTAGACCTTAAAAAGCAGGTGATATTACAAAGGCTCACACCTTTGCATGCCTCAGCATTAAGGCAAGGTTCAGTTAAGGCATGTCTTTGTAATATTTTTTATTTAAATATATTATATAATCTGAGTTACTCATTTTAAATTTTAAAACAGCTTACTATGTGTTTACCCACACCTAATAATCTCAAGAAAACATAAAAGATAAAACGAAGAATGAAGATTAGGGCAAAAGAAACACAACAGCTGCGCATCAGAAGGAAAAGAAAATTGAAGAAGAAGATGACTATATTGATCTTAATGATCGATGATTGATGACTATAATTAGGACTATAATTTTAAACTCATGGAAGATGCTTTAGGAATTGTATTTCTCGACTATGGTTATCGTTTTATGTCTGTTGAACATGTTCTTTTTTTCAGTAATGTCTCTTCAACATGCTAAGCTTATAACTTTATGCATGTGCTGTGTTTTAAGTCTTATTAATTTATTTTATGATTTTTTTCTGCGCGTCACTTTTATAAGGCGCGTGCTTACACCTAGGCTTCTAGATCCTTTTATGCTTTGGTGTGTCTTTCACCTTTAAAAACTATGATTGTTACTTCTGCTGTCACTTGTTAACAGTACAAGAAAATGTAAATCCAGCTTTAAATGAGGCTTCCTGGTTAGCAATTACTCTGACTGTCTTGGGAAGAAATTTCAAAATTTGCAGATTCCAACTACATTATTTTTCTGTAATTTTATATTGGCATGATAACTGGCAGAACCTACAAACAAGCGATGGGTTGCAGTTGTTCTATTATTCATGTTTTTCCTTTTCCAAATCCTTCATTCTTCTTCAAAATATTTAGTGGTGATATTTTGATGGCTGGCATTTTGTTACATCTCTGTTACAGAGTATCAGAAAGTCCGAGTGCCCAAAGGAGCTTGAGCCTGCAGATAGAAGGTCCTCAGTCCATGTCAATTTGATTAGAAGGGATGAACAGTGTCCAGTAAGTCTCTTATGTCTACCTTGCTGCATTGCATTCTTTCCAAAATTATATATGTGAGCAAGGTCAAATCATTTTTGTTTTGGGGTTAGTAATTACAGCGAATAGGCATCCATTCAACATTGGGTCGTTGTTCTGTCAGTCATTCATTTATTTTTTTCCTATGCAGATGCCTCTTTGTGCTGTTGAACATTCATTTAAAAAACATATATTATTTGAGCCAACACTCGTTATTTTCTTTTTGTCCAGGAACCAGAGAAGCAGCGCCATGTTGCATTTCAGGGTGTGGGGAGAACTCTAGGTAGCAGCAGTACTCCATCAGCAACTGAAGCAGCAATTGATTCAGCTCCTCTTAACACTGCTCCGGCCCCATCCATGGGCCTGGTTGTGGATGAAACATTGCCATCAACTTCAATTCAACTTAGGTTGGCAGATGGAACCCGGATGATTGCACACTTCAATTACCACCACACTGTAAATGACATTCGAGCTTTCATCAATGCATCTAGACCGGGAGGTGCACAGAATTATCAGCTGCAGCTGATGGGATTTCCTCCCGAGCTTCTTACTGATTCAACTCAAACGATTGAGCAAGCAGGACTTGCCAGTTCGGTTGTCATTCAGAAATTCTAGCCAAGCTAGACACAAGGCTTTTTAGTCATTACTCAGCTGCTTACTTAAGTGAACCAATTCTATAGACTATGGAGCCCAGTTGCTATTTCCAAATATGTTAAAAGAGGATTTTGGTGGTTGTTTGCTTGGTTATTGGAATTGAATTTTGTGATTGGAAGTGCATCTTCTGTACAATTTGTTTCCCTAGTTGTATGTACCTATATTGCTTCCTCTTTGACATTTCTTATTTTCCATTCTGGCAGCGAGTTTTGTGCTTTTCTCATAATATTATTTAAAGGGTTCTACGTTTGGTTTTTGGTTTAAGTCAGTCTGTAACAGTACGTCGTGCCAGACAAGTTGACGATACATTTTAGAATCACTTTTGGCGGTTCACTTGTAGCAACAACTTTTGTTCTCTCTTAAAGAAATCAAGCGATAAAAATAAATGTATTATAGTGATACAATTTTCTATCGCAAATGAAAATTCCTAACGCAGCATAGATACGAAATGGAAATGGGCCTAATAGCTGTACTATGCTAATCCCAAGTATATCTTTAGCATTTGTCGACATCACCAGGAGTAAGATAAATGAGTGGTTGGCCTGGCAATGGTCTCCATCGAGTACAGTTCTTCTTACCTAGCAGGCTAACATTAGATTATGGACTATGGACTATTTAATCAAAGTTAGCTGTGTAGAATCCATCATTACCCAAAATTAAAGCATTTGTATGGATGAACACGAATGGAGTTCGAGCCTAACTGTATATGAAAAGATTCCGTTCTATCCCTATGACCAAATCGCAAGAATCAAATCCCTTATTATCTAGCTAAAGGTAACAATAGACTCCCCAGTTAAAATGATGTAGCAGCTCTCCCTTCCTCACATAGCATATCATAGCAAGTCTTAGAAGGGGAGTATTAGTTTTGTATTGCGTGCTTGGTTACAGATGATGATTCTGGGAGTGGCCGCGTAATTATCCGATGGGTGGGCCGTTGTTGGTCGCCCTAAGCATTGATGAAACAGCTGCAGACAACTATTGCAAATCAAACCCCCGCAGCTGGTAGTTTTACCCAATCCATCAAAAAGTTCGACCTTGCACCAAAATACTGGTTAGCCAATGACAGGTCACAATATGTAAAACCTAAACCCATCCATAAACGACCAGACCATGCCAAGAAGAAGTCGTTTAGGCATCCAGAAAGAAAAGAGGAACGATTATCAAAACGACAGGCGTAAGCTACAGTAGTAATGTATAATTTGTGAATAAAAATGATTTACCTTTGCAGAATTTTCCGAGGATCCTTCCTTCCAAGTGGTTGGTTGTTATTTGTTAAAGCTTTGCGGTACGTAGAAGTAAGTGAGTGAGTGGGGATTCCCTTAAAATACACAAAGCATCATCATCATCATCATCATGCTTATGCAGAAGTTGAGTTTGGAATCTGGCCACAATTATGCATCATCTTCTTGTAATAATATTGTGTTTGATTGGATGACGAAAAGCTTATCTTGTCGGCCAAAAGAAATCACTAAAAGGAACCAATTCCACAGGCCCCCCATTCCGCTCCCCCAAAACCAGAAACCCTATACTACTAATGTGTAAGTGCCACCGACGGTCGAATGCCTAAATAGCACCTGAACTTAGACCAAAAGGTTATATTGCATATGAAAATCAATTACACCATTAAATTGCTCGAAACTACAAGCATAGATCTAATTGATAATGGAGCTTAACGAAGATGTTAACCAAGATACCGATAATAAATTTAATTAATTAAAATTAAAATGGACTTAGTTTGATATGTTTAGGTTTTCTTTGCTCTTCTCCTTTCTTATCTACCCTATTCTTTCCCCACATTTTTCCCTTGTCCTTTTCCCACAATAGCATGCTCTAAGTTCTCTCTTCCTTTTCAAGCCTCAGATTTGGACTCTCTATCACCTTCGAATTCGAAGGGTTAGGGAAAAGCCACGAGGGCTGCCTCTGCCTCCTCCATGCTGAAGAAGTACGAAACGGTTATCGAGTAAGTGGATAACAGCTTAGGCTTGATCACAAAAGTAACGGAGGTGATAAAGTTGTATAACGGGATTGGGAGAATTTCAACATACTCTATTGCTCTTGAAATCCCAATTGCAGGCCCGTATGCTCACCATAGCGGGGTCCGCATCAACCAGTTTGATTAGATATTGATGAAATTGACATAAACATAGTTGATCAAGTTGGTGAGCTCATAGATGAGGGAGAAAGTTTAGGCTTGTAGCTCCATTGCAGCATATCAAAAGGGATGAAGGTTCAGAGGTCTGAGATGTAGGTTTCGAAGTTGAAGGTTGAGGAGAGGATGAGTTTTAGCTTGAACCATAGCTGGTCGGAGTCCAGTTGTATTCATAGAGTAGGCCTAAGATGATTCACGAAGGCTAAGGATAGAACGGATATGTTTTATGTGCTTTTCTAGTTTATTTCAATTCATCCAATGAATTGATGCGTTTATGCGTTTTAAAAATTTAATGTAAGGATCAATTACCATTCTGCAAGGCATGACTTTAAGGAGTCGGATGTTGTTGGCGGCTCACTCTTAGATGTTATTGGATGCTGTTGTTACTAGCTCACTTGTGGAAATATATGCTAAATTTAGATTATAAATTGATAAATTTATTATTGGAAAAAGCAAACCGGATAGAGCAGGGTTACAATTAAAATAACTGAAAAAAACAATATTTTGAACACACAAATTGTATATTAAAAACTCAAATAACAATAGAAAATTTTTGTTTTGAAAAATATGGATGTTACAATATCTATCTATAATATAGTAAAGAGAGAATAATAATACTGTCTTGAAATATGAAAAAAGCACAATATTTTTCCTTATACAAGGTCTCTATAATTTTTTATGGTTGGAATTCTTGCACTTGAGGTCTTTTGTGCAGATTCTCAAAATACTTACAAAATGTAAGCTATAACTATTCTTTGGACATTTGCTACATCGAACCCTTTTTTTTTTTTTTTTCTTTTTATCGAATTTGATTTTTGTCTATTTTCAATAATCTCTCACTTGAAGATTTGATTAAAAATCAATTACATTTTCACATCTTTCTCTCTATCTTGTATTTTAATGTTACTTATTTCTCTATCAAGCCACAAGAGTATCGAACACTAAATAAATTTATCATTATTGATTGTATTTATTATAAAATCTCTTTAGTATGAATTTTCTATATATCAACAATTCCTTCTTTCACTTTCTCACGAACAAATTAATGCTAAATTCAAATGTGGTTTTTTTGAATGAAAGACTAGATTTTTTTTTTTTTTTGCAATATGCGAGGCACTCTAATTGTCACAAAATAAAGAAATTTGCTCTCATTTGTGTCCTAGTTTGTTTAATACCGTCTTCAACCACACTAATTTTTTATTAGTTTATGAAGCACCCTTCTATTATGCTTATATTGTTGATGTAGTCATAACTGATTATCTTTTTAAACCCACCGTACAATTCCCCCAACAAGTGCAAATACATAACTTGTGGTGGATTTGCTTTTATCTAAATCACCTATATAATTTGAGTCAATATATATTTTGACAATAAATTTTGATCCCTTATAACATAATGCAACATCTGATATCATCTTAATGTATCTTAAAATCCTCTTCGCAATATTTTAGTGTTTTCTATCAGCAATTGTCATGTACCACCTAATCACTCCAACTACATGAGCAACATCTAGTCTTATACAAATCATAGTGAATATTAAACTTTTAACTATTGATACATATGGTACTCAAGACATCTTTATCCTCTCTACTTCACTGCTAAAACTCATACTAGAGAATAAATTGAAATTAATTGAAAGTGAATTAGCTTACAATCTTGCATGTTGAAGTGCCACAAGAGTTTCTTAAAATAATTCTTTTGAAGAAGTTAAGTCTTCTTACTATTTTTTGTTTGATGAATTTACATCTTTGGGATCTTGTTTGTTGATCGCAAGTCCTTTATTTTAAATTTTATAGCCAACTGTAACTTTAACTTTCAATATGATCTTTTTTAGAGTATGCTATCAATATATCGTTAACATACAATAAACAAAAATAATGAAATCAATTCTACTAAACCTCGTGAAATATGCACAAGGGTCTAAATTAGTTTATTGTATCCAAAACTCATGATAAAGGAATCAAATCTTTTATACCATCACCTTGGTGCCTGTTTTAATCCATGCAAAGATATGTTCAACCTGTAAACCAAGTTCTCTTTTTCTTGTTCTTCAAATCCTTTAAGTTGGAGCATATAAATTTCTTTTTCAAGATTTTCATAAAAAAAAAGAAGCAATTTTTACACCTAACTGCTTTAGATGTAGCCCAAACATAGCACATATTGTCAACACTATTAGGACTGTAGTAAGTTGTACTATAAGGGAAAATATTTCATTAAAGCCAATGCCTTCTTTCTAAGCATACTATTTTACCACCTATCTTGCACAATACTATTCCACTTCATCATCATTATTGCACTTGATTTTGTGAACTTATTAGTTATTAATTGATTTTCTTCTTTGTGATAACAACATAAGATTCCAAAATTGAATCTTATGGAGGGCTTCAATTTTTTCTTGTATTGCGACCATCCACTGAGATGCATTTGAGCTATTTATTGCTTCTTAGAGAGTTGATGACTCTCCATCCTCAGTTAGAAAGCAATATGCAACATTGCTTTCTATAATATAATCAGACTATAATAAGTTGGTGTTTTTCTATCACGAGTTGACCATAAAACTTGTATAACTTTAAACTTAACTAGTTCTCATTCCTCACACTCGTGTTGTTTTAGAAGAATCTTTTTGTTTAAACTCTTTTTCTACCTGTACCATTGTATTCTTTAAATATTCTATTGAAATGCCATAATTACCTTTTTCTTGTAGTTCATCTTCTGTAAATATCATATCTCTACTTGATGATAATCCTATGGGCAATAGGGTCCCATAAGTGATACCCTTTAGCTCCCTTTGCATATCCTAAAAATATGTCATTGATTTTAAATCCAGCTTTATAGTTTCTTTGGCATTGTACATTATGTATGCAAAACTTTCAAATATATGAAGGTTCAACTAATGAACAAAGTGACCAATCCACATCTCTATCAAAGTTTTCAACTCAATAGCAGTTGATGATGACTAATTTATCATATAAGAGGCAATGTTGACTACTTTTGCTCATAATATCTTTACTAGACCTATAGATCCCAACATTGCCATTATTCTCCATAATAAGGTTTTGTTCTTTTGCTTTGTCACTTTGTTTTACTAAGAAATGTATGCCACAGTGAACTGTCTCTTGATGCCTTATTGGTTGCAAAATTTATTGAAATTTTCATTAGTATATTCGCCTCTATTACCATCATAAAACACTTAATCTTATTTATATAAAATTCTATCCATTATTACCATCATAAAACACTTAATCTTATTTATATATTCAAAATTCCACCCATACTTTGAAGACTTTAAACACATCAATTTTCCTTTTGTTAAGGCACACTCAACATCTTTTAGAATAGTTATCAATGAAAGACACAAAGTACTTTGCTCCTCTTAAGAATAGTACTAGTGTTTGCCAAACATTAGGACCAACTCTGGAATAATATTGCTTCTAGAATTAGATGTGTTAAACTACAAATGACGTTGCTTACTTGTAACACAGTATTCACAAAAGGGTAAAGATCCTTTTGTAAAGCCAAAAAGTAATTTCTACTTAGCGAGAATTTTCATTCCTTATTGAAACATATGTCCAAGTTTGCAATGTTACACTACTGTAGATCTTTCATTTGAATTACTTAAAGCAATAAATGCTTTTGCTTCTCATATGATTTGTCCCATCAATATATATAAGTTTGCAATTACCTTTTATCCTTTCATTAGTACAAACACCTTGGATTATTTTCATAACCCCATTTTGGACTTCAATCTTACATTAAAGATCATCTAACTATCTTAAAGAAAATATATTCTTCTTTAAGCCCTCTATATGATACATATTTTAAGTAGTGTGAATTGTATTGTCATACATCTTTAGCTTGATGGTTCTAATACCAATGATCTTTACGACATAATCATTAACTGTGTTCATAGATCCTCTTGAGATAGGTTCATAATAATAAAATCACTTTCTTTGACAGGTTGTATGCCATGTACCTACTGAGTCAAAACACTAAACATCAATAAATTCCATTATGCCTATATTATCATAACTTCACAACATAGAGCATTATCATCATCCAATGTACTTGTGACATTTCTTTAAGGACTATAAATTTGCAAATTCTAACAATCTTTCTTTAAGTGATCCTTTTTACCACAATTTTTACACTTAATATTCTTTTTACCTCTTGGTTTCAATCTATAATAACTCTAACTCCTACTGGGCTCATGTTCCATTGATCTCCTTCTTATCACCATTAAGGCGTCCACTTGTTGCTAACTTGCCAACCTATCTTCATTATTTTTACATCATCTTTCTTCCTCTAAAACAGTAGCTACAACATTATTGAATACTAAATATTTTGTGAGGATATTATTTGTTAAATTGATGATGAGTTAATCATGAAAATCAAGTAGACTTTGAAATAGAAGTTTTAACACATTCATTTTGCTTTATTTTTTTATATTAATGATATAAGTTAAAAAAAAAAAAAAGTATTCAGTGTATTTACATGCTTTGTCACTGAAGTAGATTCTTATATCTAAAAACTATAACATTTTCTTTTAAGGAAAATTTTATTGTAGAATGATTTGACTCATATAGTTTAGTAAAATGATCACATATCTCTTTCACTATTTTCTCTTCTTCTATGCTTGACAAAAACTCCATTTGCTAATGCCAAATCAAGGTTTGAAACAACATTTTCATCCATCTCTTTTCACTTTGTGAAATCTTTCGGCCTTTCATTGACAGTCGTTATACAATTATCTTTTTTCTATATTACCTTTGTCTTCAATTTCTATAGTGAGAAATGGTTGTTATTGAATATCTCATCTCGAACTTTACCATCATTGCTTCTATCATGAATTGCTATAAAATGCATTATTAGTAGCAATTTCAGCTACAACACTAAACAATATTCAATATAGTAACCAATTGCTACAGTATTAAATTACAATATTATTTAATATAGTAAATTAAAATATATAAATTTTGATTCATGTGCATATCAATGTTCATTTTGCCAAAGACACTATTCATATTATTCATCAAAATTTAGAATATTAACTTTTTTAATCTAGCTTTTGCATATTTCCTCCAAAAATTCTTCTTAAGATTACAATACTTTTCTTTTATGATGCATCTTCAACTATGATACTATTTGTTAGGAAATTCAGATGAAATAAAATAAAATTACAGCTAAAATGACTAAAAAAATAAAATTGAAGAATAAATTGAACACTTGAACATCATTGAAAAACCCCTAAATAAATCAAATGATAAACATATAATAAGACTTACAACACCTCTCTATAATATATATATATATATATATATATATATATATATA